>CABFWO010003161.1:74062-95596 GCA_902155825.1 Timema genevievae | reverse complement strand
CCCACACACACACACACACTCTCTCTCTCTTTCATTCTCACCTGCTTACTCTCTTTTATTCTCACACACTTTTTCACTCACTTTCTATAACTTATTCACTCCTTCACAATCACACTCCCAAATTATCTCAAACTTTCTTTCATTCCTAAACTCTCTAGGACTCAAAACTCTCTCACACTCAAAACTCTCTCACACTCAAAACTCTCTCTCACTCAAAACTCTCTCTCACTCAAAACTCTCTCACACTCACTCTCAGCAATGTTACACTAACGGGTCTGGTAAAGGGGTAGGTGAAAATTTAGAGTAGTTGCGTGGAGAGAGAATAAGAAACCATTTGGGGAAAACTACTCTAAATAGAGCAAGATGAGATTCTAACCAGTCCTCCCCACCACCAGTAGACCAGCCCAACATTTAGTCTGCGTGTCCACTGGTGCAGGTAGCCTGAAATAGTTAAAATACTTATAAAATAAAAATTGCCAAATAAGGTATAAAAACTACGCGTTTATCCTAAGTTTTCCAAAATAAGTATAAAATGTATTTCCACGTCGATAACAGCTGACCAAACATAGCAAGATCTTACTACTTGTTTTTCCATTAATTATCAAAAACAAATATTTAAAAAAATTCTTGGAAATCTCTGCAGGTTAAAAAAAGTTGGCCTGGATAATAATAACTGTCCACTAATGTTCGCACAGTCTAAGGCGTCACTCTCTCATGACCTGCCGATTACGGGGAGATCTGAGTTTGAATCCCGTTAGGATGCGCCGAGAGTTTTTATTACTTCATGGTTTCCCCCTTCTCTATCCACGCAAATGTGTGTACACTTCTTCTAGATTACACCTTTCTCAACCCCAACTAGTCAGCTAAAAACTATTAAGATTTATTAAACGAAATAACATAAATTATTGTAGAAACATTCCAAACAAAAAAGCCTAAATTAAATACTGTTACAGAAAGATTGAATAAAGAGGATCTTTGTACGACAAAGAGCATTACAATTAATTTATATTTCTAAGTACTCCACAAAAATATATATAATTATGTTTACTTATAGCTCAGAAAATATTAATTTTATAAAAATATGTTTTATATAAAATCATTTTATTTTTAATAGTACTACAATTTTACAATGTTAAGTTATTTCGTATCTCAAATAGTTACGGTGATATGATCAAATATGGTGATTTCCGCTTGTATAAAGTACCCTCAAATTCATTTAAATGGGGAAAAGAGAATAGTCATTTTGTTTGTAATGTAAAACGGTGCCTGGATACATTAACATTGTTAGAGGAGATTCTCTCCCCGAGTGAATGAGGGCAAGTAAAACACCCACAGTATACACTTGATGTGAACGCGACTGTACGTGGCGGGTATCGGTCAGCCAGATACACATCAAAACGCCCTGTTGATCTGTTCTGGTCCAGATGCTGAGGTCACGTGTATCAGCTGACTCAAGGATCAGGTCTTTATCCAACAACTGACAGCGTTTCTGGCGGGTGATCGCGAGGGGCGGTAGCTCAGCTGATTTGGTCTGACGCAACTAGAGCAAGATAGAAACCCTTCCTACAGGCACTTGGAGACAAACCTACTGGGAGTGAAGAGTTGGTAGCACTGATGATTAGGTCTGACGCAACTAGAGCAAGATAGAAACCCTTCCTACAGGCAACTAGGATCGTGATGATTGAGGCTAGACTTGTATCCTTCAAACTTCAGCCAGGATCGTGATGATTGAGGCTAGACTTGTATCCTTCAAACTTCAGCCAGGATCGTGATGATTGAGGCTAGACTTGTATCCTTCAAACTTCAGCCAGGATCGTGATGATTGAAGCTAGACTTGTATACTTCAAACTTCAACCAGGATCGTGATGATTGAGGCTAGACTTGTATCCTTCAAACTTCAGCCAGGATCGTGATGATTGAGGCTAGACTTGGATACTTAAAATTTCAGCCAGGATCGTGATGATTGAGGCTAGACTTGTATATTTTAAACTTTCAGCCAGGATCGTGATGATTGAGGCTAGACTTGTATCCTTCAAACTTCAGCCAGGATCGTGATGATTGAGGCTAGACTTGTATCTTTCCGCCCTCAACCTAGCTATGTATGACGGATATATGTAATTATGTTGTATTATGGTATGTATTATATTGTATTGATAGTCTGCAGTGTGTATTGCTTTGTGTGTATTTGATGAATGTATCGTATTTATGTCTTATGTTGAACGATGCTTTTTAAATCTTGTAAAATTGTTTTTTCCTTTCCTCCTTTCAGTGACTAATGCACGCTGCAACCTTATCCTTGTATATATGCCTTGACTAATTTTAGTTGACCGATGCGCTTTGCAACCTTATCGTTGTCTATACGCCTTGATTAATTTTAGTTGACTGATACGCTTTGCAACCTTATCGTCTATACGCCTTGACTAATTTTAGTTGACCGATGTGTGTTGCAACCTTATCGTTGTCTATACGCCTTGACTAATTTTAGTTGACCGATGTGTGTTGCAACCTCATTGCAGAGTCTTTACCCCCTGGTTTGTTGTCTCCAGCTGAAGCTGTTGTAGTTTGTTGTTCACTTCTTTGTGAGACCGGAGCTAGTGGCTACGTCACGACTTCAGTCACTTGGGGGCCGACCCACCTTCCTCAAGGCTGACCACATTCGGGTCTTCCGGCTTCCGTGTCCGGGGGATCCACAGCGGATGGAGCAAATTAAATTTTGATTTGCGTATTTACAAGAACACTTTCTAAACACAGGTGTAAAGTAGCACACGATTTACACACTGGCTTGACCCTTCATACATCACCTGTGTCAGTGTCCACACCAATATTACCCTTAGGAAGCGGATGTATATCATATTACCCACACTGGTGGGCACACGGACTAAGATGTCAGCCTCATTCCATCTGGCTTTGCCAGTCGTGGGCAGATTGGGGCTCAAATCCTGGTCGGGTGTAATGAGGGTATTTTTTTCCTAATCACTTTCCAAATATACATATACTTTTTTTTCCTTTTGTCAATATTATAAGCGTGTATTTTCTGGGGGAAATGTTAATATCCACCACGACACCTGAAAACTAAAGAATCTTAAGGTGGGGGTGGAGGGAACATGAGTTAAGTTCAGTGTTTTTGAAGTTTTTACAGTAAAACTTTTTTTTTGGTCAAATTAAATCAAATACTGTTCCAGTACAAACATAAAGTTTAATTTTTCTCACAGGATGATACCGACCTACCAAAATAAGGGTATAGTTTCTAGTGGAGTCAAATTCTCAAACATTTGAAGAGGAATGACCCTTCTTTAGCTCGACTGGATAAGCCTATCAAAAGGTTTTTTTTTTTTGCTATCCCCCTCTCCCTCAAAAAACGAGACAATGTCTACCACCACAGCTTTTAATGCCCTTCATAAAATCAAAGTGTCCAGTTTCCTCCTGAACCAGAGTGTCCCTGAGGGATTCATACCGCGTCTCGGCCACCGGAGTAGAGGCTTTGCGCATGCGCAGGATCAATATCGAGGATGAATATTGATGGGGGTACATTTAAAGACTTATTCACACCTGAGAGGCGCGGCACACCATTCTGGTAAAAAAAAGTCAGATCATTGAATCTCAGGGGAAAAATCTAATTATTAAATGTTGAGGTATTCAGAAGTCTACAGCAGACCCGACGTTAGTGACACATTCAACCACCAAGCGCTGTAGTCTATACGTGAGTATGAGAAGAGAACTGTAATCTCTGTTATTGCTTTATTGGGACTCATTTTATAACGTTTCTGGTGTTAAGGTGTCTGCCTAGGCAGCTGAGATATAGCCAATCAGATGTTGCGCTTAGGTTAAATATTGACAAAACCTTTAAGAGTACATTAGTTTAGTGTTTACTGGAATAAACATAAAACTATGTTCCAAGACCCTAAACATATATAGACTTATAAATATAGTTTAAAAGTTGACATTTTACCTCTGAAAAGTACAACAATCCATATATTTCTGTTGACCATTAAGAGTTAAATGTCCAGCAAACGAAAGGTAACTCTTACAGGAGCGTAGAATGGATCTTTGGGAATAGAATGTCATTTAATAGGAGGGTCACAAGACAAATTGTATTGCTATTTGTATTTTCCTCCTCCCTGTTTGTTCTCCTATTGCTGGACAGCTCCACCCAGTAACGATATAAACCCACTTGCGTTCTGGCGTTTGGGAATTCATAATCGCTTTAAAAAGGTAATTCAATAGTAGAATTTTTATTGCACAATTTTAACACGTATATAATAATTATAAGTTATGAATAGTTATTTAATAATTTCAAATAATTATAGTCCACGAATTATAAAGGGTCAAACTTGATATTTCATGCTTTTCGTGTACCAATGTAATAGTCAAGTTATTATTGGTTGGAGCTGACACTTAGTATAACTAGACATTCATATGAGGTGGACACAATTAAATATTTATAATATGTTAAAGAAATATAATGTTTAATGTATAAGCAGTTTAAAAGTGGTAAAGTTATATAATTTTTAAGCATATATTAATTATATTCTTCATATATCCCGATATTTTGATTTTATCTCATTTCGTAGTATACAATGCTATTTATAATAAAAAAATTTAAACTTAACTTCATCGTTGATTTTAATATTGTGTCCGAAATGATCATTACAAATATATATTTGAAATATATTTCATGAAATTTCTTGTTTAGATTGTACCAATGGTAGAGACAACACCAACCAGCAGAACATAATATGCCAGGTCCAGGAAGAGGGTAAGATAATCCCAACTAATGACACACCCGGGTAAAGAGAACGCCGGCTTCGTTACCTGGTCTGTATTGCTGGAATGGACTGAGACATTTCTTCTTGATATCTTTTCCTTACCGGGTCGGTGTTGCTGGAATGAACTGATACATTGCCACTTGATATCTTTTCCTTGCCTGGTCTGTATTGCTGGAATGTACTGAGACATTGCCACTTGATATCTTTTCCTTGCCTGGTCTGTATTGCTGGAATAGACTGAGACATTTCTTCTTGATATCTTTTCCTTACCTGGTCTCTGTTGCTGGAATGAACTGATACATTGCCACTTGATATCTTTTCCTTACCTGGTCTGTGTTGCTGGAATGGACTGAGACAATGCCTTAAGGCAAGATAGTGAGTTTTTCCTCCCAGCCCGTGGATGTTATCAGGCAACTGAGGCTCACAACATCCACATTGGGAGGGTAATCGAATAAACAGAGACCTGCCAGTCAACATCTGGTTGATCCCTCCCCACTCCTTATTCCCCAGAGGATATGGGGCACTGGTATCGTGGCTCAGGTGTCCACCACTGGTCGCTGAGATCCTGGTTTGATTCCGGGTAGCGCTGACCAAGTGAATCACAACACAATATCGTGTTCCGAGATATTCGCATTTAATTACATTATTTCGTAGGGATGTGGAAGGTAGAGTTTTGAGGAAGTACTCACATTTCCGTGGAGGGAGAGTGAACAACAATTTAGGATAAACTACCTGGATTCGTACACCGACCTCCCCATCACCGTCATACCAAACTAGACTACAAACAATTTTTTTAATAAGTTCGTTCTGAAAGGTATTTTTCCACAAGTGGGATTTAGGTAGGAAAAAATACCTTTCACAACAAACTTCCTACAAAAATCAGTGTACAGCTTAGTGAAAAGCAAACCTCACTTCCTTCTATAATTTCTTTTTGGATTTCAAGTTGAAATAGCTCCCATAATTTCTCTTTGGATTTCAAGTTGAAATAGCAACCCTTAATTTATATTTGGATTTCAAGTTGAAATCTCCCATAACTTCTCCTTGGATTTCAAGTTTAAATAGCTCCCAAAATTTCTCTTTGGATTTCAAGTTGAAATATCGCATAATTTCTCCTTGGATTTCAAGTTGAAATAGCTCCCATGATTTCTCTTTGGATATCGAGTTGAAATAGCTGCCATAGTTTCTTATTGGATTTCAAGTTGAAATAACTCCCATAGTTTCTTATTGGATTTGAAGTTGAAATAACTCCCATAATTTCTCTTTGGATTTCAAGTTGAAATAACTCCCATAGTTTCTTATTGGATTTCAAGTTGAAATAACTCCCATAGTTTCTTATTGGATTTGAAGTTGAAATAGCTCCCATAATTTCTCTTTGGATTTCAAGTTGAAATAACTCCCATAGTTTCTTATTGGATTTCAAGTTGAAATAACTCCCATAGTTTCTTATTGGATTTGAAGTTGAAATCTTCCATAATTTATCTTTGGATTTCAAGTTGAAATAACTCCCATAATAATTTCTCTTTGGATTTCAACTTGATATCTCCTATAATTTCTCTTTGGATTTGAAGTTGATATTTTTTTCTTGGCGAACAATTTAGACAGAAAACAAATTAATGCTATATCAAATAATACATTATATTCACAGTGAACAAGAGTTGTTCCCGTGGTTTGAGAAGTCGGTGTCTAGATAAACAAACCACGCAGATCTTGTCGTGATGCCATGTAATGGGCATTTGAGTCTTTATTTCTCTTTGTCGTGGCTTTGTACATTTTGCCAATAAAGTTTTATTGAAATTTAGAACAAACGTTTAGGTATATCTTATAAGATAGAGGTGTTGGTTTTAATTGATGAAGCACTGGAAGGGGTACAGTGGATGGACCCATAAGGGGTACGAGAACAATTAATATTTACTGGTGAGACTGGTCTAAAACGTCAGTCTCACAATAGACTGGATTGCCGGTAAATTAAAGGTCAGGGTCCCAAATCTGATCATATGTACTTAGGGTATATTTTCTTAAACAGTTTTCCATTCTAAATGTCACGCAAATGTGGGTACATTTATTTAGGATTCTACCTTCCTCGTCCCTATCGCATTTAGTGTAAAGGAGAAGCTAGCCCGGACGGGTAGCAGGACGTGGTAAAGGAAAATAATGTAACTTATAAGACACCAACTTATTCGTAAGCTAGCAAACCTACCTTGTATTATACCACTATGCTAATTAATTATAGCTTATTAGATAGGGCTATAGTGTAACCCGTCAAGGTAAGCTGAGTGTAAGGTGCAACTCCATGAAAAGGGGACATGATTTTGGCGGTGAGTGTACGCTCTACGGTAACGGACTGTACCGATGATCAAGACATCGTCGATGATTGCCCCTGAGAGGTTCACAGCCTCATTACGTGCTTCCTGCACGCGGGCTGCCAACCTAACGGACAGAAATACTCCCACCACACCTTAGTTGATTGGTCCGATGGTTCAATACGCCCTGGCACGGTCGAGAGCCCGGGGTCTTGTTGGTGACGTCAGGTGAGTGGCTCGGAGCTCACTACTACCCAGTAGGAGTAGGTAGTATGTGTGGTCGTAAATACAATAGTTTGAACCACCGCGACTATACTATTTGGATCATTAGACAGTCGTGACTAAACACTTTGGACTGTTGGAGAATTGGGACTATATTATTTAAATCTTTAGGCAGTCGCGACTATAATGTTTGAAAAGCTAGAAAGTCGCGAATAAGCTCTTTTTAAAAAAAATCGTTAGACAGTTACGACTTTACTATTTATTTAAATTGCTAAACAGTTACGACTATACTATTTATTTAAATTGTTAAGACAGTTACGACTATACTATTTATTTAAAGTGTTAGACAGTTACAACTATAATATTTATTTAAATTGTTAGACAGTTACGACTATACTATTTATTTGAATTGCTAGACAGTTACGACTACAGTAGCCCCATGGCTTCTTTGGTGCTGAATGACAGCTCAAAGCTGACGGATTTTAAAAGCTACCAGACCAAATTATGTATCCCTACGCCAAACCATATGATCTGCAAAAAACATGTGTTTAGCAGCTGTCACTTCTGACAGTCAAAATTTAGGTATATACCTAAATTTTGACTGTCAGAAGTCAGCTGTGAACTGTCAGTCTGCACCAAAGAAGCCACGAGGCTACTGTATTTATTTGAATTGTTAGACAGGTAGGACTATGCTATTGATTTAAATCGTAAAAATAATCACGACTATACTATTTATTTAAATCGTTAGACAGCCAAGACTATTCTATTTATTTAAATGGTTGGACAGTCACGACTATACTATTTATTTAAATTTCCAGACAGTCATGATTATACTACTTATTTAAATCACTAGACAGTCACGACTATATTATTTAAATCTTTAACAACGCGACTATACTATGTGGGTCGGTGAAGTGTCGTATCCCCCCCTCCCCACTCCAATCCAGACATGGTCTTGCTATTCGGCAATCGACAAGTTTCATAACAAGCTCCTGACGCCAGTAAAGTGTGCGAATCTTCAAGTTACGGCCTTGCCAGAGGGGAAAGTGAGCGAGCTTGGGAACTGGCATTTCGCCAAGAGGAGCATAATATAATAAAACTTCATCAGATTTACTGTCGCGGTTTGGAGACAGATAATTGGGTCACCTGTTGGGCTTATAAACACATTACTGTATTATTTATTGTTCGTGCGAGTGACCTTGGCTGCACTGGGGTACATTTCACTACTTAAGGTGTTAGAATAGTCGATCGGAAATTCCTAAACGCCAGAAACCGAGTGGGTTTATGTTATTAGGTGGAGTTGTCCAGCAGTAGGAGAACAAACAGGGGATGAGGTAAATACAAATGACAATACAATTTGTCCTGTGACTATTAAATTACATCATTCTATTCACAACGATACATTCTACGCTCCTATAGCAGGGTGTTGTGACCCGTACTGGAGCAATATTTTATTTATTTTGGCCAAAATAAGTTTTGCCATAAAAACGGCCAAAAAACCTGCTTTTACTCGCGACCCCTTCCCCCTCACCTTAAAGGTTCTGTCAATATTTAACCTAAGCGCAACATCTCAGCTACCTAGGCAGCCTCCCCGGGCCTGTTTCAACGTAAGAGTGACTTTTCAATGTGTATTGAAATCATTTATTTAAATAAACTTAATAAAAATGAAGAAATAGAAGTGTTTTGAATAGTGCTGTACTGTGCTGTAGAAAGAAAATGAAACAATTTATTCAGAAGAAAATAATCTACAGAGATTCGAGTTTCACAAGAAAATATTTACTCTTGGTAATATCTTAGCACAGGAATGTGCGTTAACAGTTGTAGTCTAAACGCTGCTCTCTTTGTAAAACTATCGCCCTCCTTTGTAACGCTGTTCTCCTAGTAGAACTATTGCCCTTCCCTTGTAACGCTGTTCTCCTTGTAAAACTATTGCCCTCCCTTGTAACGCTGTTCTCCTAGTAGAACTATTGCCCTCCCTTGTAAAACGTTTGACCTTCAATAAAATGAAGCGTGTATCGTACCAGATCCAATCACTGTGTTTGATATGTTTTGACTGATTGGAAAGAGCGTGTGTGAATTGTCTACGAAATCATGTGTCAGTACAGTTATGACTTATGATACGTTATAATATCAAACAAATGTAACATTGACTTTGGCGTAATGTTCCGACAGCCATACATATATAACTAATTAATATAATCAAAGGATGCGTTTATCACGTTTATCAGGACACTTATCAGTTGCTTACATTTAGTTAGATTTATGATCAATTGACAGTTTTAAAAATTTTAATTTATATTTAAATACTTTATTGATCAGCATGCCTGAATCATACCCGAGCACTTGAGGGTTTGATTCCGACCAGAGACTGTGTCTTCGTATATTCCATCCTCTCCCAGGCAAAGCATCCCCCTCCTTGTCTGGTTATTCTAAATCAACCAGTTTAGGAAAAACTTGTCAGTACTTTTTTTTTATCAGACCATTTAACTTAGATATTCTAAGGAAACATATCAGCACACGAACTACAAACTAACTTGAACTAAGGCAATATCGTGCGTACACTGTTTTTACTCCTAGATATTAGCTAATTGGACACCAGGACCTACAACCTAACTTAACCTAGGACAGCATGTATGATAAATATTACACACCCAGCACTAAATATATATTTTAATTGGATGGCAGTTTGAACACGTACTATGAAAATATAGGACATCACTATCCAAAATCGAAACAAGTTTCCCTAAAAATCTGCTTCGGTGGTTATATGGTCTTAAGGTGTCACTTTTGCAATATACTAGACTTCCAATGACAGGACGATTGGGGTTCAAATCCCGGCCGGATGTACTGAGATTTTCCCAGAATTGTTTGCCCCTCTTCTACGCACAAATATGGGTACACTACCTCTAAATTCAACCTTCCTCATCCCTAACTCAATAAGTGTAATTAATGCATATGCGTATAACCGGAACAGGTATTAAGACGCTGTGAAAGTAAAAATAACTCCTACAAGCTTTCGGTAGACCGCTCTAACAGGGACGAGCTGTAGCTAGCTATACCTGGATTTTCTTACAAATGAATATTTGGAGCACCTTTTATAAAATACAAACATATATTTTGCGGCCAACATTGATAACAATTTAATATATTATTCGTGTTATTAAATAGGCATTGATATACTATCAAAAATGAAATCTGCAGCTAACATTACCCAACGTATGAATATGTTAAAGTAGATCTAGAAAAGGTTTATATTTATTATTATTATTATTATTATTATTATTATTATTATTATGTGTTCTGTCTTAAAACAGGCCCATTCCGTTTGTCAGTGAACTTAGACCATCAATGCGTCTCCTAAGGATGTGTCCGATCCAGTTTGCCTTTCATCGAAGAATCATATTTAAAATGGTTCTCTTCTCACCCACTCTTCTTAGGACGTCTTGATATGTCACCCTGTCTGTCCACCTGATCTTCTAAAGTCTTATTCATCGCCATTTTTCAAAGATATACAAGTAATTCATCAGTTTCTTCCTCAGTTTCAAATTCAACTTGCTGGTCAGCAGTAACCTCTTCTTGTTGAAAGCGTCCTTGGCCATGGTGATCCTCGACCTGATTTACTTGTATTGGTGCTGTAAGCATCCTTTGTCAGCAAACTTTTTTAGCGGTCAGATATGGCCATGCATAAGAAAATAAGAGTAAAATGACGGCATTTCAAAAGTTCAAAGCCCGGGTAAGAAAAAAAACGCTATTTATTATTATCATCACTATTTTTTGTACATCACCAACAATTCACATGCGTACATAAAACCCGTTTATGATCCCCTGGTTGAAAAAACCTTTTCAAAAGATTTTTTGCTGTCATTTTTTATTTTTAGGTCATATTTTCTTGGTTTCTATACTTTTTGATTCGATTTTAGGCATTTCTGTTGAATACGTGAGTGTTTTAAAAAAAATACAATCAATGTTTTTTTTTGTGAATGCATAAATACTCCAAACGTAAATGTTCTCAACAAACAGTTGTTTGAATCTGAAGATAATGTAGGCCATGAACTTTGTATCCGCTTTGCTTGTATGGTTGCAAAATACACCTTCCTGGTGAGACTGTAACTAGGCTGGAGAGGGTTGTGTTGGGAGGGGGTAGCTATTACTTCTAAAGCAGGTATTACACATTCCTGGTGAGACTGTAACTAGGCTGGAGAGGGTTGTGTTGGGAGGGGGTAGCTATTACTTCTGAAGCAGGTATTACACATTCCTGGCGAGACTGTAACTAGACTAGAGAGGGTTGCGTTGGGAGGGGGTAGCTATTACTTCTGAAGCAGGTATTTACAAATCAATGTTATATTCAGCAGAATGCAAGAAATTAGTTGTTAAAGGCATCGTAAAGATACTTTTTAGTTTCTATTAGTAAATCAGGTGTTGTGTTTGTTAGTATTTTTAAGGTAAGTTTTTATTATTTCTGTAATTGTATAGGTAATTTGTTGACAATTTTTACCTCAATAAATTCCGGGACTTGGTAGTAATAGTAAGAGTAATAAAAGCCTTTAAAACTGGCGCTACAGAAGAATGTCTAAAGTATCATGGACGGAGAAGGTATCAAATACAGAAGTGCTAAAGGAAAGCAAATGAAGAAAACTTTGGAAAGGTAGGTATAAAGGAAAGAAGAGTTAACATGATAGGACATATTTTACTGAGACATGATAGTTTGAAGACGATAAGGAGATGTGGAATAGAGAAATTCAAGAGAGAGAACAAGACTGGAGAACAGGGATCAGATGGGAGGACGATGTTGGCAGGTGTAAAGATGTACACAACTTGGCTCAGGATGGATACAAGTGCAGAGCGTCAGAAAACCATCACAAGATGGATGAACTAAGAATAATAGAGAGATCCGTGCGGAAGGTTATTAATGTTGTAGCCATGAACCTGCGCAAACCCCTATAAGAGTCCAAAGTGTCATAATAGCCATGCGTTAATTAGTGCCGTGTGTTAATTGCGACACTTCAAGGTGAACGAGCTCTGTAATTACCATATTGATTATTAGAGACACATATTGTTAGTCACGTGAACTTGACCAAGCCGCGACATCTTGGCTTGGCCGGTAGCACGTCTTCCTGCTCAGATGAAGGTCCATGATTCGATTCTAAGCACGGCCGAAAAATGCATCTATGGTGGGATTGGCGTTTGCATTTTCACAACGATAAACTAAAGATCGGAGAACTAAGAGTTGTTTATTTACTCTTATTATTTGAGGTATTTAACATGCAACTTTTTGAACCGACTGATTATATCACCACACGACTTACAAATTAACTTAAATCTATAAAAAACACAACTTCCAGCCCTCGATCGTTAATTTATCAATGTGAAAAAGGGGGGAACCCACATTTAACTAATGATAATTTTTTCGGCCATGCCGGGAATCGAACCCGGGACCCTTAGCTCGTTAGAAATTCTACCGACTGAGCTCACGTATATACATGTATTTTTTAGACTAGTCTAACGCGCTACTTTCGCAGTAGACTACACTGACGATGATGGGGAGATCAAGGTTCGAGTCTCGGTCGGGTGTACTAAGGTTGGTTTTTCCAAAATGGGTTTCTACTCTCCTTCCACGCAAATGCCTGTACACGTCCTATAAGTATAACCTTCCTCACTCCTTAAATCATTAGCGTAACTGGTATATATAAGCGTAACACCCGAACGGGTAGTAAGACGCAGGGAGTTGAACCAGAACCGATAACAGAAAGTATGTTATTTTTAAGGAAGATGAATAGGAACCTTGAAAATAAAAGTGCTTAAGAACCATAACCGGAATTGGAATAGAAATCTTTTTATATTCATAAAGGTTCTAAATTTGTAATTATTTTTTATAATTTTAATCTTATACTCTTCTTTCTTTAACTTATTTAATTTTGAAATACTCTATTTTACCCTTTCATCAGGATTTTTATCAAGGTATTTTTTTATGTATATATATATTTTTTTTGTAATTTATTTTAGATATATGTTTCTAGCTACGAACTTTATAATGGTAATATGACTATTGAATAAAATATTGAAAGAACCGGAACCTTAAAATGTTTGTTTGGAGAACCAGAAAAAAAACGGAACCAATAAAATATTTCAGTTCGACTCCCTAGAACCCTTCATCTACAACCTGGAGCATTTCAAATGTAACCAAAATAAAAATACGACTCACGAAAATATTGTTAAAAAGTCAACTTAGAAAGCAAAGCAAAAAGTAACGTTATCGATGAAGGCAGATGAAATCGCCACAGCTGTCATAAGATTCACACTGGGGGGACAGATTAAACTGTATCAAGACAGATGTTCAACCCATGCGCATGCGCGCTATAGACCGTCCTTACTGTCAGGGTTGCCACATCTACAAAAATACGAATGGAATCTAAGCTAAGAGTTTCTATTCAGATTAGAAATAGATCGTTAAGTTGATTAAATTATATGCATAGCCGCCAAAATAGAAAGAGTGGTGTGACGTAATAAATCAATAAATTTATTAAATTAAAGTAATTTGATTTATTTGTGTAGTAGATGAATTAAATGACCGCCTCTATGACCTAATGGTCAGAGTTCCCGGCTACAGATCCAGAAGTCCCGGGTTCGATCCCCGGAGCTTCCAGATTTTTCCGTGAGACAACTGGTTTGGAACGGGGTCAAACTCGGCATCATGAGGATAAAATTAGGATCTACTTGAATAAAGAAGTAGTGGCTACGATCTAGAAAAGTGAGATTAACGGCCTGCAAGGCTCGTTGCCCCATAGAGAAATGATAAATGGTATACTTTGTCTATGGTTACGTGCTGACCACATGTCACCCTATATCCACATAATTTTGCATTATCTTCGCCAACAGACGGCGGTTGCTAGGTCTGGATGACGCTATGGAGTTATACGGGAATAGTAAATATATTTAATACAAGGGAAACACAAAACAAAAAATACTCCAAGTGGATTATTCATGGGTTTTTTTATCCATGAGGGGTGACCTGGTGGTCTAGTGGTAAGGTGTCATACTTCTGTGCTGGGGGTCCGGGGTTCAATCCTCGATCCCGGCACAGACTTATCTGATTGCCAAACCCTTCCTTCACCTCTAACAATATGTGTGTTAATCACAACTTGTGAACGTGTGGAATGCCAGGCCTCCACCGTGGTTCGGATTCCACGTTAAACTGTAGGTCCTCCAATTCATCTCACAATCACCCTACCATTACATATTAGCGTAAGTGCGTATAACCCGAGCGGGTAGTAAGACGCGGTGCTAATAATAATAATAATAATAATAATAATAATTTATCCATGAGACAGGAAAGATGAGAGTAGTTTAAAGGAAGTGTACCCACATTAAAGTGGAGAGTATATAAAAAACCAAAGAGACAAATCAAATTTAGAAAACTATCCCCCAATGCACCCAATCTAGATTAGAACCTCGACCTCCTGGTACCTAGTGACCCGATCTAATGTAAGCCTAATTCCTTAGACCCTGCTAATTCATGTGTGCAAAACTTCTTAGCAGTCAGTATAGTGCCTTGTCTGCTCAGAGAGTAGGTCCCGGGTTCCATTCTCCGACACGAGTCACAATGAAGTTAGTTTATAGGTTGGATGGTAGGGGTGGAACCGGGGGGTAGGGGAGCATCAATTAATATGCCCCCCTCCTTTTATATATTTATTTCACTAGCCTCTTATATTCATGAATATGATACGATTAAAAACAAACTCAAAATAGCTTCTAAGAGCATCCACATTTTTAAAATTTAGCGGGTGAACCACTAGAAAAAGTTTCAAAGGACATCAAATTAAAAACAAAAAAAAATCCAGAGGAGGGTCCCTGGGCCCCCATTGGTTGGCCGTGTGGGGTTAGAGATGTGAAAATACACCTTTTACAAGCCCCCATCGCTGATGAAAATTAGTTTTGGGACACAAACCGCTCGGCGGCACGCGGTACAAAAGGCGTGAGTCTTTGTCTTGTCTGGTTTAAGGGTGACGGGGGAGGTAGGGGTTCGAATATCAACCGTATAAAAGACGATAATATTTTCTCTATGTGGTTTTCCAATTTTCCTCCCTGTACATTCCCTCTAAGTTCTACCCTTTCAAGTGTAAATATGCGGATAGCTCAGACGAGAAATATCACGGATAGAGGAATAATGGAGGAAAAAGGAAGGAGGAGAAAATACCGTTCGGAAAATGCGGATGTTAAATTCTCCCAACATAAAACAAATCCGTGTCTCCATCAAATTGGAATTTCTACACTGCCCCCACCCCCCTTCTCTTCACCGACAAATGTGCAACTTGGCAACGCCGCTTAGCTTAGCTAGCATGTGTTTGTCGGGGGCGGAAGGGATAGGAGGGGGGTTAAAGGGGAAAGAGAGAGAGAGAGGGGAAGTAATAGAAGGGGAAAGGACAGACGCTCATTTCCAGCAAGCAGAGGTCCCCTCTCCCCACAAATATCCAGGAACAGATGCGTTTCACAGCCCCCTCTCAGCCTTCTTTCTAAAACACCCCCCAGCACCCTTTACTATGTTACTTATTACACGAAAAGGTAACAAAAACGGAAGTGAAGTCAGGGAGGATAGATGTCATCACTCTCGCCTTAGCTCTGGTCTGTGTCATTCATGCGTCAGATAACAGGGAAAGCAATATTTTCAACTCGGTCAACATTTTGAATAGGATTTGTTTTCAGAAGATTTAATTACAGGGGAAGGGGATGTATTCGTTTAGGTGTTAGAAGAGTCGATCAGAAACTTCTAAACGCCAGAAACCGAGTGGGGGTTATAAATGTTACTGGGTGAAGCTGTCCAGCATTAGAACAAACAGGAGAGGAGGAAAATACAAATGACAATACAATGTGTTGTGACCCCTATTAAATGACATCATTCTATTCACAAAGATCCATTCTACGCTCCTATAACAGTGTGTTGTGACCCTCCTATTAAATGACATCATTCTATTCACAAAGATCCAGTCTACGCTCCTATAACAGTTACCTTTCGTTTCCCGGACATTTAGCTCTTAATGATCAACAGAAATATGTGGATTGTTGTACTTTTCAGAGGGAGAAGTGTCAACTTTTAAACTATGCTTACAAGTTTATGTATGTATAGGGTCCTAGAGAATAGTTTTGTGTTCATTCCAGAGAACAACAAACTCATGTAATGTTAAAGGTTGTGTCAGTATCTAACCTAAAAACCACATCTGATTGGCAATATTTCTTCTACCTAGGCCACAGACAAATAATATACCCAGACACTCAACCTCCAGGTTAAAATGGTTGCGCTCCTTTTGGCAGCTTGAGTCCTTCAACACTAGGGTTGCTGCGGCTAGTCCTATCATCACCCAGCAGTGACACTAGCGAAGCCCAGTATTGAAGAACTCAAGCTGGCAAAAGGAGCGCAGCTAAAATTCCGTAAGGTTGAGAGTCTGTTTCTATCATTTGTCAGTGACCTAGGCAGTCCCCTTAAATATTTGACTATAATGCCCAAGTACTATTAACATTTTTAGTCTACAGCAGACCCGACGTTAGTGACACGTTCAACCACCAAGCGCTGTAGTCTATACGTGAGTGTGAGAAGAGAACTGTAATCTCTGTTATTGCTTTATCACAGCTCATTTGATAATGTTTCTGGTTTTAAGGTGGGGCGGAAGGGGATGCAGAAATGGCCAGTGTTTTTCAGTTTTTATGGCAAAACATCCTTTTTTTGGTCAAAATAAATCGAATATTGCTACAGTACAAATATAGAATTTAATTTTCTTCGAATGTTTATATCAACATTTCCTGAATATCTGTCACGAGCATGGTGGCATTATCCAGTAGCGAGGCGTCAGGGTAGGCAGGCTAGGCTCAGTTATCCCAAAAGGTTTTGAAAAAGGAGAGAAAAACATCCCTTTACATAACACAGATGTAAGATTGAAATGATGGTCAATAGCGTAGTGAAAATTTTGCAGGCACGTGAAGTGAATGTGTCAGTTCCTTTTGGCCAAGATAAGCTGATAAACAACTTTCCGCCTAACGCACCCCGAGAATAAGGTCTGCGGGGAGCTAGGAGGGTAATGCGCGCGCAAAACTGTTCACAGTCATTGAAGGCGACTGGTAAGCCGGCTATCCCCAACTCGTGAGTGTTAAATTCTGACAATACAGAGGGTATCAAAGGTTTATTTCAGTGTAGTTTAGTTTTGTGATTGTGACTAGAATTTTATTATTTTATTGAGTTGTTTAAAATTTAGTATTATAATATATATCAGTAATGTTTTTAGCATTTAGTGTATGTACCGTAGAAAAAAAATGGTAGACGCTGCAGACATCAACAATGATTATTTCGATTCAGTTGACTTTCTGTTAACTAATTATACTGAGGTTTTGTCTTTAGTACGAAAAGTGTATTTGATAGAAAAAATAGCATGACCAAAATTAGGTAGTCTGGCAGTACTGTATTATATAACGTCATAAAAATACAATTTCCGACATCTTTAAGTGTGCCCCTTTATGGGACTCCATGACTCAGCTTGCCCAAAAATTATCATCACGCTTCGCCACTGGTCTAACAAACTTTTTAAGTGAAGAGGAAAAGTTGTCATTAAATTCCAGGACACTCTTGATGGATATTAAAAGAAATTTTGAGGTCATCATGTGAAGAAAATTAAATTTTATGTTTATACTGGAGCAATATTTTATTTTATTTAGCCCCCCCAAAAAAAGTTTTGCTATAAAAACTGCAAAAACACTGGCCTTTTCTCGCGTCCCCTACACTCCCACCTTAACGTCCGTGGGAGAAATTAAAGTGAAGTGGAAAACCTTCCATCTTGGGATAGCTAGTGTACACCATCAATTTAAAAATCTGGGGAATATTACAGAAAATGTTAAAGGAACATTGTACCGCCTCAACTAAACGAAGAATAAGTACTGTACATTTAATTATGTTTAAAATATTGTTTCAGATTTAATAAAATGAAATTATTAAAAGTAATGAAATAGTGTGAGAAAACTTAAGTTTACGTTATTTAAGTGCAAAATATAACATTTAATAAAAAAAACTCAACATTTATAACAAAACCGTGATCTTTTTACCAGTGTTGGCAACCCAAAATCTAAACATATAATTTTTCAACCGCCATTCGGGTAAAAAGCTATCATGAACAGACTCTACGTACGCAATATAGAAAGTGATAGTTATAATACCCAAAACAAAAGTCAGACCTTGCATAGTAAAACTCCCGAGTCGACTCGTATGCCATCCGTACCGATGTGAAGACAAACCATACGGGATAAAAATCCAAGCCACCAAACACAACCATCTTGAGCACGGCCGGAAGGTCGAATATTCAGTAGCAAATAGAAGCTCCCCTTTTAGAGGCGTGTATTTTACTTTTATCGTCTGTGTGAATTGTTAATTAAAGAGGGAGTTGCGGGTTAGAGGGTATAGGAAAGGGAGGTTGGGGGGAGGGCTTGTACTACGGCTAGCGAAGGGTGCTTAGAGCCCCCCCACCCCTCCCCTCACGACTCTATAAAACCCTTTCCTTCTCCCACTGGAGAGCGGATTTAATCCAGTGTTTGTTTTAGTTCTACAAGCAAAATAATTCTCTGCTCCCTAAGATGAAACTTTGGCGGTGACTCTTGGCTTCAGTCAAATGAACCCGGCCGCAAAGTTCTATTGGGTAGAGCGGCCATGACACCTTCTCATTTAGAAGCCGGAGGTTTCGATTCTCATCAGAATACTGGGGAGAAAACGTGTGTATTTCTTAGAAATTTAGTTCTCCGTCCTCTCCTCGCGCTTATTATGGGATGGTTCCTCACAATTCACTCTCCTTCCCTTGTTTAATTTTCTTTTCTTCACGCCTTACTACCTGTCCAAACTATCGGAGCATTAACTAAACCAACACCCGGTTCGGTCGCCGCGTGGTCTAACGCGCTACTCTCATGTTGGACCAGACTGTCGAAGACTGGTAGATCGGGGTTAGTGCCCAGTTGGGTGCACTTAGGGTTGTTTTTCCTAACTGGTTTTCTACTCTCCCTCCACGCAAATGTGAGTGCACTTCTTCTCAATTAAACCTTCCTAATCCCTAGCTCATTAGTGTAAATAGTACATAGGTGTATAACCCGAACGGGTAGTAAGACGCGGGGCTAAAAAAAAAATCTAACGGGCTAAGGATGGAAGAAGAATTTAGAGGTAATGTATCTTCATTTGTGTAGAGGTCAAGTGATTATACTCTTTAGGGGGAAAAAACATTTTTTCCAATAAACCCGTACTAGATTCAAACCAATAACCCTACCTCCAACAAAGATTGCCAGCCTGATATGGTGGGCACGCGGATAAAGGCGTGTTTCGTCTTGTCTGGTTTGCCAGTGACGGGGAGGTTATGGTTCAAATTCCAGTCGGGTGTATCGAATAGTTTGTTTTTCCTAAATTATCTCCCTCCTCACGAATGTGGGTACACTTCTTCTAAATTTCATCTTCCTTGCCTGTTGATATAAATATGCGGATAGTTCGGACGGCTGTAAGATTAGAAGTAATGGGTAGTCAAATAATAATGCAGTTAAAGTATTTGATTGATTCATTGTTTCCCCTTTAAAACTATAACAAATTTGCATACCTCCTTAGAAACCATAAAATGTTACCCAGATTATTAAATTGCGTTGTTGTTGAAGTCCTCCTCTGCC
The DNA here is from genome assembly GCA_902155825.1 of Timema genevievae. NCBI lineage: Eukaryota > Metazoa > Arthropoda > Insecta > Phasmatodea > Timematidae > Timema > Timema genevievae. Next base: position 75,636 of record CABFWO010003161.1, on the reverse strand, counting down.
TCAAACTGATACCCTTTTATATAAAGGCCTATACTAGAGTCGTGATTATCCGGCCCGGTTCTCGGTGTTAACAAGTGCGTTTTAAAATAAACGAACCTGTACATATCCACTACTAGTTAATTTTTAAAAATCTGTTGCAAGCGCCTTACAACTGTTACGTTGAAGAGAGCAAAGCATAACTGCTATGCGTCTATTTGGCGTACAGTACAGTACTATTGCAGTCTTGTTCAGTGTAGATAGCAGCACTGTTTTGATATAGCTGGAAACAGAAGCTGTGTGAAGGGAGGTGTAGGTGGCAACATTGTTTTAATATGGCTGGAAATAGAAGTTTTGTGAAGGGAGGTGTAGATAGCAACATTGTTTCAATATGGCTGGAAACAGAAGCTGTGTGAAGGGAGGTGTAGATAGCAGCACTGTTTTGATATGGCTGGAAACAGAAGCTGTGTCAAGGGAGCTGTACGTGAGGCGTAGCTAGGCAAACACATATTGAAAATTATTTACTACACTCGGATTCTGTATTATCCAGCTTTCCCGCTATCCGGCCCAGATTGACGCCACTTTAGGCCGGATAGGTATATATGTGTGTAAGTTATTTAAAGTGCACTTTCTGAACCGATTGGTTATATCAGCACAAGACTAATAATCTAACTTAAATTTATAAGGACACAACACCCAACCCCCGACCATTAATTTATTACTGTGAGAAGGAGGAAACTTACACTTCACCAAAGTTTTTTTTCGGCCACCATGCCGGAAATTGAACCCGGGACCCTAACCTAAGTAGAGAGACACGCTACCAACTGAGCTAAGGTGTAGAGCATAGAGGCTGCAACAAAGCTTCCGCCACTCGGGACTATTCCTTGTCACAGTTTCTGTGGTGGGTTGATTTCAAGTGGCACGGTTTATCAGACCAAACACCCTATGGATTTATAACGAGCGAGCAAGAAAGATCCTACAAATTTTGCAGGTAAAGATATTTTCACAAACCTTCCAGGGATCTTTTACATAACCATAATATACATGGTACCGATGTCTTTACTTTTTATCCGAAGGAATTTATGCTACGGATTTTTTCCCCTCATCCAATTAAAAAAATCCGTCAACCTAGGCTGGGTTTGAACCCGCAAGCATCGAGCCCTGAGGCGACAACATTACCCCTAAACAACAGAGGTCGGCGCTAAGGTGTAGGACCACCCTTAAGATGTAATAGTAATAATAAATTGCACGCCTTGCTTATTAGAAGTTTTCTCCCCTCTCCCTGTAACTTGGTGTCTAATATCCCCCCTACTACCCCATCTCTCGGTATCAAGGCTGTTACTATAAAAACCCTCTCTTTTTTTTTACTACTCTCCCCTTTAATAACATTGTGAGTTATGGAAACGGGGGATGATACCCGGAATTACTGGTGTGGAGGGGGGCTGAGGGGGGTTACGACTGACTTTTCTTTTTTTTTTTAACTTTATATCGCGCTTCCAGGAGAATGACTCCTGATGGGACGTCACAAAGGAGATACACACGCACTCACTAGAAAAAAAAAAGTTAGTGATTTTGCTACGCTCAGCGCGAAAAAATTT
>CABFWO010003161.1:54110-73126 GCA_902155825.1 Timema genevievae | reverse complement strand
GTGGAAATGGGTAGGTTTTCACGCATTTGCACTGATTGAACCTGTTGGTTTAGGCGCATACGCACTGATTGAGCCGGTTGGTTTAAGCGCATGCGCACTGAATGAGCTAGTTGGTTTAAGCGCATGCGCACTGATTGAGCCGGTTGGTTTAGACGCATACGCACTGATTGAGCCAGTTGGTTTAGACACATGTGCAGTGACTGAATCAGTTGGTTTAGATGAATGCTCACTCAATGAGTCAGTGGTTTAGACGCATGCGCACTGACTGAGTCAGTTTGTTTAGATGGATGCGCAGTGATTGAGTCGGTTGATTTAGACGCTTGCGCAGTGACTGAGTCAGTTGATTTAAACGCATGCGCAGTGACCGAGTCGGTTGATTTTGAAATTTGATTGGCTCTCCCAAGCTGATGTCACGCAGGAAAAGGAAAGATGAAGTTATCTCAAGTCGTGCTGAGACATAAATGTTGTTATTGGTTTAGAGCTTGTCATGTGATTACGTCCCTGCTAAGCCTACTCTTGTTTTTCAAGTAAACGTGCGAATCCAGAGTAAGGGGACGGCCAGACTGGGCAAGCGAGCGACTAAAATATAAAATAGAACACATTGGTTGTAATGAGAGGTGGCCAGACTGAGCGCGCACGCTTGAAAGATAGAACTGGTTCTATTTCAGGGTTCCTAAAATATATTTTTTTAATTCTCCCTGGCTTTTCCCCGACTTTCCCTGACTATTTTCCCAAGTTCCCTGACCAATTTCTCACAAAATTTCCACTATAAATTTATGGTACTATTCATGTGGAAATATTAATTTAATTATATTTATTTCGGTCTCCTCCTCCCCTACAACCGACCTTGCCTCACATCTCATGGAAGAGTAAGAAAGTAGACGTCTTGTCAATCAGTTCAAGGAAAATGATGGGAAAATAACCAAATAGATCAAACCCTATCAAAAAGCAAAGGCTGAAATCCATCTGCAATTGTTTTGTAGAAAGCTGGTTTACACTTCAGGAATGGATCACAGGCAGCTCTTTTCAATATCCCTTCAGGTTTTGTTTTAGGAAGCTTTTCTTCTTTGAGAAACTTAACGTGCTCCCAAATTTGTAATGCCCTTTGAAAGCACGTTGCATTCTCTAACCACTTCACACCACAGAACTTCAAAGGAAAAGTTGTACACCCTGTCAACTGAGTAAACCATGCTCGATGAGCTGTAGTCAGTAAACAGGTAGTACATGTGACGCAATAAGCAATTTATATCCCAATTGACAGATTCCATTCCTGTTCTCAAGGAACCATGAACAGCATGAAGCCCACATTTCCCCATATTTAGTAAACTACATATTTCATTGTCTGTGACAGAATTGATGTGTTCTTGAAGAAGTGTTATAAATAGGGCTAGGATTTTGATGACCTAAAAATGTGTATAAAATGCCCTATTAAAAATGCATTTATGACTCAGAAAATGTTAAAAAAATGCTCTTTAAAACTAAAAGAATTACAAAAAAAATATATTTTTTTTAAGACAAGTAAACCAAAACGAAACCTTAAAATGTAATTTAACGTTCCGTTTCTGTGCCAAACTTAAAGTTTTTATTTTGTCAACAAAAAATTTTCTATATAAAATAAAACAAGTAAAAGACATAAAAATTCAACTTACATTTTCTGACAGTTTAATTAGACATGGCAAACTTAAGAGTTTTTATGTCAACAGTCCAGAATTGCAATACACAGCAAAAATCATGTGCAGATTTTCGAAAGAGAATGGTTTTGTATTATCTGCTAGCAATGCTTTAAACATAGAAGCTCCTTTCCACTTCTAATGACACCACAGGAGCATAGATCCACTTGAAATAAACTACGTCGCTTTGTTCAAAATCTCCTGAAATGTTATCAAGGGAAAAGTTTTTCCCTGATAGCACATCTGCAACTAAGCACAGCATTTCATATCCTTCATTTTTAAAAAAACTTGCTCAATTTTCTTTTGCACAGTCTTTCCCACTTTTCAAGTCACAATATTTATTCATTCACAACTTTCTTTATCAAATCTATTTGCTCCACTAATAGCACTGCTGACTTCTCCAAGGAAGTAATGGCACTAAGGAGAAATCCAAAGTTCGACTTTAGGTAGGAAAACTTACCTGCAATTTCAGGATCAGAAAGAAGTTCCCCCGCAACTTTAATTGAGGTTGCTTCATTGCTGTCATATGAGTTGATGATCTTTTTCACAACTTGGAAGTTCTCACAGTAATAGTTGCATGCTTCAATCCAAGTCCCCCCTTTCCCCGGTCAAAATGAGAGCCAGCGGCAAAGGAACGTTCGGGGCCTCCGACTTGAATGATGCCACTCGAGATGGTGCCTTCAGAAAAACTTTCTTCACGCACCCAATCGGCTGGTCAACTTTGATGAATTGCCCTCGTACCTCTTCAGCAACTCTCTGACAGGCATGTGCTAGACATGTTAGGTGCACCATTTTTTAGTACAGCGCTTTCCGAACATGACATTGTCGTGTTGGATGCCATCGGACCATATTAAGCTCAAGGACCTATCAAAGAGTTTGCTTATTGTAGAAAAATTAACTTTTTCTAAATGTTCACAATTGATGATACAATGTTCACCAGGGCCATCTTCTTCCATCGTACCTACCACTACGTTAGCTACATATCGTCCTAAAGAGAGTTGTCTCATCCATAGACACCCATATTTTCTTTTCTGCTACTTTTTCTCGTATCTTCTTCATGGTGTTTTCATAGCAACGACTGACATAATTTTTTCTTAGTGTGGAGGAGTCCAGCAAAGACTTCCCAGTGTGCTTTTCTAAAAAGCCGTGCAATCTCTGATTGTTAACTTTGCTCAAGGGAATATCAGCACAAATGAAGTATTCGCACAGTTCTTCGTAGAATGCAGAAGGTTTTGAAGACTCACTGATTTGGCTAAGGAGCATTTACTGTCGTTTTTTTCTCATCCTGGAATCACTGAAGACCTCGTTTGTTTTTTTCTCTCTTGACCTGCTACTGCACAATAAATTTATTTTCTGCGGCAGCTCTCACGTCACAGATTTTGCAATTTAGTATCTGTCCATCGGTAGAGAATACTTTTTCACCATATTCAGCAACGAAAAGTTTTAATTTATGTGAGGAACTTTCTTTCACTTTAGGCACGTTGAATGTTAAAATTCACATAAACAACACGTGCAGCTTCCGAAAAATGTAGAGACAATGAGCCACCGTTATCTGAAAAACTTTCTCAGACTAGTTTAGACGAATTCATTTACAGCCTCACTATGCTAGAGGGGAGGGGGAAGAGCTATCCAGCTATCACCAGCTTGAAGGAAGAGACGGGGGAGGGGCGGACGTAGTCTAACCGCCGTTTTGGCACCACCATTTGTTATGACGTGTACAGATATGTTCTAATCATGGGTAAATGACTCAAAAATAACAAAAAAACTATTTAAAATGACCGAAAAACCTTTAAAATGCCATATATGCCGCGTAAAACACGGGAAATGCAAAAAAATGCCTTATCAAAGTTACTTAAATTAGCGAAGTTTCTTATTAAACACATTTGTATATACTTGAACAACGTTCCAGGTTTGCCCAAAAAAAGATGCAAAATCATCAAAATCCTAGCCCTAGCTATAAACTTTAAATTGACATTTGGGCCATCCATTGACACTTGTGTCAACTTAGAGAGTGGGAGAGGAGAAATACCATCCAAGAAATGTTTCAGTAATTCTTCAACGGCGCTTCTATCGAAAAAAAACACTGTCTATGCAATGACTGACGACTTTATGATTTTACTTATCCCAGAATATGAATACAATGTCCATTTGCCCTCTTTGAATAACTTTATTCAATGCCTCATCAAAACAAATTACAAAGTTGTTACATGATTTAGGTGGTCCAGTAAATTGTTCTGAAAGAATGGAGCCAAGCCATGCACAATGAAATATGCAGCCTTGTCTTTACCAAGAGTAAAGGTACTGGTAATGGAACAATCAGGAAACGTCAACTGAAAAATTGTATTTAAATTATTGCACGAATTGAAATACATATTATTGTCAACAACTTGCAAAGCCCCAAATGACTTCCGCCTTAGTTATCACATCTTTCATAACAAAAGTGTTAGGGTTTCTTCGAGGCACTACACTACTTTCACTTTTGGCAACACCTTCCTTCTGCGCCTTTACAATTTCCGATGAAACAAAAGTGTGCCATGAATTTCATTTCCCTGACTTTCCCTGACTTTTTTTTAAAGATCCCTGACTGTTATTTGTTTCCCTGACTTTTCAGTCCGTAGGAACCCTGTATTTTTCAAGCGCGCGCGCTCGAGCCGGAACAATCTAGTTTACAGGCGCTGACATTATTATTGTATGTTGATCAGTTGAAAGCTAGGAAAACTTCTCAATTTGGCATGATATTTGACTTTTTTATAATTATCGATAGGCTTATCACACTTGCTGCTAACGGTCTAATTTAATTGGTAAGATCATAAAATATATAAAACTGATATGTTAAAATACTTCAATATTATAAACAAAGTAGGCCTTTACAAATAAGAATCACTATTAGCGTGGAGAGAGGATGGGAAAACCACAACAATAAATAACTTTTCAAAAACCACCCTCAGTTCACTGAGCCAAAATTCAAAACTTTGCCTCCTCGTCAACAACTATAGAGAGCTATCTGCGAATCCCGCGCGCGCTCGCCAGTTTGACCACGCTGTCGCTCAGTCGCTCGCTCGCCAGTTTGGCCACACTGTCGCTCAGTCGCTCGCTCGCTCGCCAGTTTGGCCACGCTGTCGCTCAGTCGCTCGCTCACCAGTTTGGCCACACTGTCGCTCAGTCGCTCACTCGCTCGCCAGTTTAGCCACGCTGTCGCTCAGTCGCTCGCTCGCCAGTTTGGCCACGCTGTCACTCAGTCGCTCGCTCGCCAGTTTAGCCAAGCTGTCGCTCAGTCACTCGCTCGCCAGTTTGGCCACACTGTCGCTCAGTCGCTCGCTCGCCAGTTTGGCCACGCTGTCACTCAGTCGCTCGCTCGCCAGTTTAGCCAAGCTGTCGCTCAGTCACTCGCTCGCCAGTTTGGCCACACTGTCGCTCAGTCGCTCGCTCACCAGTTTGGCCACGCTGTCACTCAGTCGCTCGCTCGCCAGTTTAGCCAAGCTGTCGCTCAGTCGCTCGCTCGCTCGCCAGTTTAGCCAAGCTGTCGCTCAGTCGCTCGCTCGCCAGTTTGGCCACACTGTCGCTCAGTCGCTCGCACGCACGCTTGTCAGTCTGGCCGAACCCCAAAGGCCAGTTTCATAGTCAGACAGAACGGACGGAGAACACCAGTCCATCGACACCAAAGAGCGGTGACTCGTCAGGGGTGGCATGAAGGGTTGGTCAGCCCTGTCCCGGAAGATCATTAAACATCCCTTCAAGAGATTCAACCCTGAACATGTAATTAATTTCCCCGACAGGTGCATTTGTAAAGAGTTATTTGTGAGAACGTCTGACGAGTAATAGCGAGGCCATGGAAGTTTCTCTTCCCGCGCGACTTCATTACAAAAGAGGGAGCTACATTTGTCAACAGAATTACACACTCTCGATTATCAGGGTTAATGAAAGGGAGGAGTTGCACAGATATTCGAAAAATAAATGGTACGGTGCACCGTACACACTTTATCACTCATTTATCTAAATTATGCTTATAGCTCGTAATATATGTGGAACGAAATAATATACAACGTTGCAGAAACATGAGGGGAGGGGAGAACATCAAATTTCCCCAAAGAGCATATTATTTGAAATAGTATACACAGTTAGAGAAACGTATTATTTGTTCTGTGCATTTTCAACTACCCATTTCACAAAACTTTATTTAAAATATATTTGCCTATAATTCGAAAAAGATTTGTTTTTAGAAAATATTATTTCTAGTAAAAGTTTCACATATTTAAAAAGGTCCTACAATTTGGCAATGGCAAATAATTTTGTATCTTAAATAGTTGCGGAGATTAAGATCAAAATTGTGAAATTTCCGATTGTAGACGCGGGTCACTCCAATTTTTTTTCCGTTCAGGACCAAGGTATACAGACTACTGCGAAAGGTGGCTTCAACTCGGATATTCGCCAAGATATATTTTGGCTGTTTTACGATCTGTTTAATAAATGTGTGTGGGGATGAATAGCATCTATCAGTTTGCTAAGGGTCCAGAATGTCTCCAACAAATAGTAGCTTCCGGCAAAAACCCGGCTTTCATAGCAAATTTTTAACTTTTCTGCTGTGTGCGTATTGGCTCATCTGTACAATAATTATTTGATCACGCCTTGCCATTTAGGAGTCACGAGAGAGTTTAAATGAAGGAAAATGTTTCTTGTAAAAGTAACATTAAATTAATTTTCGTTGTAAAAATGAGACGCGCCATTTTGTTTGTAATGTTAAACAGCGCCTTGATACGAATTTTAATGAAAATAGTTTGAAGCCAATTTTTGACCAAATAGATTTTTTCCTCTCTCTCTCTCTCTCTCTCTCTCTCTCTCTATCTATCTCTCTCTCTCTCTCTCCACCCATAGGTAAACTAACTACCCTTTATTTTAGGGTTGGGTGACTAAGACCCTTTGAGGAGCCTTTTGAAAACCTTTAAGATACCAAGTTTTAGCCCTATAGGTAAAATTGTTTCGACTCTAGGCCCAGGCAGACAGACAGACAGAATCGCGAAAACCACTTTCTCGGTTTCAGGGTTTCAGGTTTCATCAAAATCTTGAGCTTGGTTTATTTCACAATTAGAATATTTCTCACTCCGAGGAGTCGCGAGACAGTAAAAGTACGGATAGTTAAATTTAATAATAATACTATATTTAATCTTACATCACATCTCAAATTAACATTTCCTTTACAAACATAAAATAGTTTGGAGAGTGGACTCCAATCGTCATAGAATATCAGATAGCTAGAAAAATTACTAGAGCTACTTTCATATTTTCATAAGTCAAGTCATGTTATCTGCAGCTGTTAATTCTGATAAATCTTATTAGTTCCTAGACAATGCATAGACTGGAATGCTGAGTGCGGGGAGATCGGGGTTATAATCCCGGTTGGGTGTAGAGAGCGGGGTTTTTAATAAACGGGTTTTCCACTCTCCCTCGGAGCAAGTGCCGGTACAAAGTAAACTTTCCTCATCCCTAACACATTAGCGTAATAGGTACATAAGCCCGAACGAGTAGTAAGACGCGGTGCTAAAAAAAAAGTAGGGGTGACAATAATAATAATAATAATAATAATAATAATAATAATAATAATAATAATACCAATAATATCAACAGCAACCACAACGATAACAATTATTATTATTATTATTATTATTATTATTATTATTATTATTATTATTATTATTATTAAAGGCCCGTGCCTTTTCTTACACTTAAACACTTATTTATAATATAGCGACATACCTATGTAGTGTTAATATAGTGATTAAAAAATAATTCATTATAATCTACAAAAATAAAGATTTAGATATTGAACATAGCTTTTCACTTAATCGTACATTTATAGCCATATTACGCGTTTTTGAAATATGTAAAAAAAATGTGTTCAACATTTTAAATAATGGTAAAGATATGATAATCAAAAATAGTATTTTAATAAGGCGCAATCAAACATGATTGTAAAACTTTTTATTTAAAAAAAAAACTGGTTGTTCTATGAAACAGCGGTGACTTAACCCGGATACGAGCTCGGGTCGCCTCGAGCGGTGAACTTGGAAGGTCGCCATTGTTCTCTATCTTGACGTAAGTAACAAGGTGTCGAGTGATAAAACAAGCTAAGCCAGGGACATGAATTGCTTCACTTATTGTGGATAAAGCTAAGTGCGGTCTGCCGCAACACTCCATCGCAGGACTGACGGGCTTTACACCTATGTACTAATTATGATAGTGGCTTAAGGGATTAGGGATGTTACATTTACAGGAAGTGTACACGCATTTGCGTGGAGGGAGGGTGGAAAACTATTTTGGAAATAGCGACCCTCAGTACACCGGGCAGAGATTCAAACCTCGTTATCGGCAGTCTAGTCTATTGCGAGAGTAGCGTCTTAGACCACGCGGCCACCGAAGAATGTTATTAATAGTATAATATTACGGTAATACTAACAATACCGTATTAGTACTATAAATATTTCATTGTGTAAATATCATATAAATGTCTAGTAATATTAAATTTCAGCCCCAGAGATTAATATCTTTACCTTAACGTTGGGACATGAAAACATAAAATATCAAGTATGACCCCTTATAACTCGTGAATAATTGTAATAATTTGAACTCATTGATTCAATATTTATAACCTATAATTATACACTTGTTAAAATTGTGCAGTAAAATTTTTATTCTCGAATTACCTTAAGGAGATAAAATCATCTATGTATATAAAAAAAAAAGAATCTAATAGACCTATCCGACATCTTAGCTCAGTCAGTAGCGTGTCTGTCTACTAAGCTAAGAGGCCCAGGATCGATTCCCGGCATTACCGAAAATATATCATTGATAAAAATATATGGGTTTACCCTTTCAAATTGATAAATTAACGGTTGTGGTCTGGATGTTGTACCTGTCCTAGTCATAAAATAAATTATTATAAGGTATATGAAGTTACCGCAGACCTAGCAAGCCGGTAGTGTAAAATATATGGCTTCAATTAAAAACTGACCACAGGCTGGAAACAATAATGGATGTAAAAATCTAGTAAATCTATATTTTCAAGAATATAAAATCAGCTATTGAAGTTTTCAGTTCCCGTTTTTTTTCCTGTATCTAAATAAAAAACTGCCTCTACGAGCTTCAAGGACCGGCTACACGGAGCCGCACCGCATTTTCCCGGTGGAATGCTACCCATATTTTTAAATGCAAGTGGCTACACAAGTCCGCACAGCACCACAGCGGCGCGGACAAATCGTCGAGAGAGCATTGCTCCGCACTTTTGCGGTGCGGTGCGGACCCGTGTAGCCACCTACCACCGGAAATAAAATGTACGGGAGCTTCCGAACTTTGTTTTCGTGGTAAAACTAGGCATTTATTTCACAGCCGTGTCACGTGTGACGCTGTATTCATTGTTTCCAACATTACGTACAAGATAAACAATATTATATACAACATCTTATTGAACAACAAACATTCTTCTTCTTAATTATTAGCTAACTTAAAACTTTATTCTTCGTAATTAATAGATAACTTAATCTTATGAAAATAGGTGAAAACCTATGCAAGTAAAAATAAAAATACAAAATTATTTTGTGATAGAACTCAGTCTATAAAGAATATAAAATGGTTAGAAAATACGGTGCGGTGCGGTTAGGCTCCGTGTAGCCATAACTTTAAGATACCACGAGGATAAAAAATAGTTGTAACTTTCTAACTTCTGGTTGGGACTTCCAGCTCGTGATTCATGTGGAGTTTAGCACATTGGAGTAATAAAACATAATACCTTAAGGTGGGACGGAAGGCGACGCGAGAAAAGGCCAGTGTTTTTTCTGTTTTTATGGCAAAACATTGTTTTGTACAAACTAAATAAAATATTGATCCAGTACGAATTTATTAAGGGTGTCTTGGAATTTGATTACAACTTTTTCTCTACATTTAAAAAGTTTGTTAATAGATAATGCCGCTGTGCTCAATACAGATATACAGGAACTGTTGATATCAACGTGTGAAGAAAATTAAACTCTATGTTTGTACTGGAGAAATATTTGATTCATTTTGGCAAAAAAAAAAATGCCATAAAAACAGGAAAAACACTGACTTTTTCTCGCTTCCCCCTCTGTCACAGCTTAAGGTAGTCTATGTTTTATTACTCCAATGTGCTAAACTCAACATGAATCACGAGCTGGAAGTCCCGACCAGAAGTTAGAAAGTTACAACTGTTTGCTATCCTCGTGGTATCTTACTTGTGGATGCAGGCAAACTGAACCGCATGTGAGGACAATGTGATGGCCAAACAAGTGATCTACATGGGAGCTGCGTGGACCTTGAGCCCGACACGAGTAAAGATCATGCCATGTTTTCTTTCACTTATTTGAGGTATTTAACGTGCACTTTCTGAACCGACTGATTATATCAGCACATGAGAATGTATATTAGCGAGAGGGAAAAGGCCTATCAATTCTGCCGGGAAAGGTATTTTCACACCTCCTTCCAGGTTTCTTTTACACACCACAATCAACATGGGACCGACGGCTTGACTTCCCCTCTGAAGGAAGTTGTGCTACGGATTTTTATCGCTCAGGAAAAATCTTTCAACCCCGGCTGGGTTTGAACCCACGAACATCGGGTCCTGAGGTGAACACTTTACCCCAAGACTGAGGTCGAAACCATATTATAAACAGAACAACTGGTCGACCGACACGAGAGAAAAAACTGGCAGAAAAGACATCAAGATGGAGCCACCCAGCTTTCCAAATATTTGTTTTCATTTTGCCAACCAGTTGGCTGTCGATCACTTTGTCCTCTTATGCTTGCGCTTGTCGATCACGTTGTCACCCTTAACATGAGTTTGTCGATCACGTTTTCCTCCTAAGCATGTGACTTGACAATAACTTTGTCCTATTATGCATGAGCTTGTCGATCAGTTTGTCCTCCTATGCATGCGCTTGTCGATCACTTTGTCCTTATATGCATGCTCTTGTCGATCACTTTGTCCTCCTATGCTTGCGCTTGTCTATCACGTTGCCCCCCTTAACATGAGTTTGTCGATCACGTTTTCCTCCTAAGCATGTGACTTGTCAATAACTTTGTCCTCCTATGCATGCGCTTGTCGATCACTTTGTCCTCCTATGCATGCGCTTGTCGATCACTTTGTCCTCCTATGTATGCGCTTGTCGATCACTTTTTCCTCCTATCCATGCGCTTGTCAATCCCTTTGTCCTCCTAAGCATGAGCATGTCGACCAGTTGGTCCAAGTCACGGCCGCCTCTTGACACACGTAGCCTCCCATATATATTTTTTCAGTTTGTGTGTGGTCCCCTTGTTTGTTGATACACCGTGACCTTTTGATAAGGTGACAAGAGTTCGGACCCACACGTGGTCTAAGAGAATGCAGTATTATTATTTGTGTGTTTGTCCTGTTACCCAGAAAGTACAGTCCTCGGTGTTGGGGGTTGGGTGGTTGTGGTGCTTCGTCTTTACTGTTCTCCGCTAAGTTAGTTTGTAAGTTAAGTGCTTACGTCAGCAAACGAAATTTTGTCAAACTACCTAGATGTTGAAGACAAAATTTAAGCTACCAGTAAATTAATGTTCTAAACATTTTCCTCGACCAACCGATTGCCTCGTAATTTTCACAGTTTTCAGAGCTAGCTGCTTAGGCTGATTAAGAGGACGCAGTTTGATCCCAAGTGATGGTAAAGAAGATATTTACCATTTGTCTCCAATTATTAAATATCTAGGGGCTATAGTTGGGAGTATAGTTATATATTATCATGTGCTGTTTTAGGATGAGTGGTTTTTTTTTAACCCGTGTATTGATATGTACTTAGAAAGTATACCTTTAAGCCACAATCAAATATTCTTGACACTATGGGTTTGACTTTGTGGAGATGATTATATTCTGCTGTAGTATTTAGTTTTAAGGCGGGAGTATAAGGGACGTGATAAAAGGTCTGCGTTTTTTTAAAGTTTTTATGGAGACACATTTTTTTGGTCAAAATAAATAAAATATTTCTCCAGTAGAAACAGAGTTTAAATTTCTTCACGTGGTGATATGAACAGTTGTTGACTATCTGTCATGGGAATGTTAGCATTTGATGATAAAAACTTTTTAAATGAAGAGAAAAAGTTGTCATTAAATTCCAGGACACCTTTGACAGATATTCAACAACTGTTGATATCACCACGTGTAGAAAATTAAGTTCTGTTTATACTGGAGAAATATTTGATTTATTTTGGTCAAAAACTGTTTTGCTATAGAAAATGAAAAAAAAACCCACTGACTTTTCTTGCGTCCCCTACACTCCCACCTTAACGGAGCTGCATGTCAGCAAAATTTAAAACACCTTATGAAATATTGCCCCTGTTTGATACCTGCCCGCCTGTACAGTGTTGACATTTCTTAGCAAGTGTACAAACATGTAAGGCAGGAGGAAAGGGGGGGATAACAAACAAAATTTGGCAACAGAACATTCTCAGGAGTTGTAGGCATGCGGGCGACATAGTCACAGCGTCAGCCCAAGGGCGGAGGGCATCAGCTACACCCAATATCACCTCTGAGGAAACTGAATCCCTTATGGAGAAAAGATTTATCTTCGCCCTCTCTCGGTTAGCTGTTGCCAAATCTCTTCGCTCTGAGTTATGTCTGAAGGTGGTGATCTGTGGTAAGAAGGGGCTATTGGCTACATCGACTAACCATAGAAATTATATATTGTGTTAAGAGACGAGTAGGTTATAGAAGGGCGATGGGTAGTTAGGAAGCAAGGAGGAGAAGGGGGGGGAGACGAATATTGGACCAACCTTAAAATTGTTTTAGTTAACTTATTTATGACAAAAATTGGAGGTATGATTTATGAACATATCGGGTCTATAAAGGCTCGCATTCATTTGTTTCTTTACTACGTTTTTTAGCACTGCGTCTACTACCCGTTCGGGTTGTACGCCTATGTACTAATCACGCTAATGTATTAGGGATAAGGGAGGTTGAATTTACAAGAATTGCACACGCATTTGTGTGGAGAGTGAGTGGAAAACCATTTAGGGAAAACCTCTCTCAGTGCACCCGAATCAAACCCCGATCTCCCCGTCAACGGCAGTCTAGTCTATTACTACTAATACTAATATTACTACTATCACTAACACTAATTATTATTAATATTATTATCCATTTAATCAGTTGAAATTAATCAAAAGGAAATAATAAATTTTAAAAAATCCGTTTCTGTTTCGGAAAATTTTCTGGAAAAAATATAAGGAAAATTTTACAAAAGAGAAAATGTTCCATCTCACATCTCTAGCAACCAGCGTTGCAAGATTTGTCGTGTATTTGAGGGAAGCTTGACCCCAAGAAAACAATAGAATGACAACGTTGTGTCCCAATAGTAGGCATGCAGTTCCTTCAGAGATGATACCCAGTGTAAGAGAACAGGATGAATTTGAGAGGCTTCTGGATCGAAAGTTTGAATCCCCGCTGAACGTCTTTCTGTCGGTGAAAAATCCTGTCATATCTCACAGAAATGGGATCCGAGTCTGAAGCACTGAGGGTCTCCAGAGGATTTCTCAAAGAGGATTACTAATGTGTAACTGACTGAAAGGTCTCCAGGGGATTTATTTTGGGATACTGTCTGAATGAGGGTCTTAAAGAGGATACTATTAGAATATTGGCTGAATGAGGGTCTCCTGGGGGATTTCTTTTTGGGATACTGTCTGACCAAGGGTCTTTAAAAAAAAGGAGGATACTATTAGGATATTGGCTGAATGGGGGTCTTTGAGGGATCACTGTTGAGATATTGAATGATGAAGAACTCAAGGTAATCGGAGTTAGAAAGTTAGTAGCTGACTGAGGGTTAAGATAGAAGTAACAAATGGGATATTGGCTGACTTGATCTTAAGGGGATTAGTGTAGTTGTCAAGTGAAGCGTTATAGATAAATTCCCTTTCACACTTTATGGTCAAGGGCAGGGGTGGACAAAAGTTTCAGTAAGTTTGAGGTGCCCAGAATAGATAATTTGTGAAGATATAACATGTCACTAAATGTAAAACCATCTTGTTGATTGTTTCTTGGTGGTGACTTATTTATTAACAAACGTAAAATCATCTGTTTAGCTATCTACACAAGAAGCAAATGGAGGATCATTTTACAAACTTAAATACATCAATAAATACACACAGATCTTGTATAAGCGTTTAGAAGCATTTTCGCTCATGTCAGTAGAAAGTGGAAACTAACTATCGATAATGGAGCTGAAATTGCCTCGAGTTTTTAACTGAACTAATTACCCGCCTCGGTGGCGTAGTTGGCTAACGCGCTAGTCATGTTGAGCTCAACCGCCGAGGACGGGGAGATCGAGGTTCGAATCTCGGTCGGGTGAACTGGGGGTGGTTTTTCCTAAATGGTTTTCCACTCTCCCTCCACGCAAATGCGGGTTCACTTCCTCTATATTCAACCTTCCCAATTCCTAATCCATTAGAGTAGTTAGTACTTAAGCGTATAACCCGAACGGGTAGTAAGACGTGGTGCTAAATATTATTAATATAAACTGAACTAATTTATTATATTTTTATTTATTTGGGGTATGCAACTGTCAGTTTGAACGTTGGTATCAATAGTTACATTTTGACCAAATTGAGCATTTGCGGTAGAATAGGGTGAGGGGGGGATCAAAGAATCGCGCCCTTCCCCCCCCCTTGGAATAAACTTGGCCTCCCTTTATTTCACTTCCCTCTGATATTCTTGAACTTGAAGCCGAAAGATGGCCTTTTATTCGACTCCATATAACTTCTAGAGGAATCCAATTTTCAAAGATTTGTTGGAAGAGAGTCCTTGAACACCCCTTTGGCTTGAGGAGGGCAAAGACCCTCGAACCCCCCCTTTTTTTTTGTTAATCCCCCCCAACCCGGACAAAGTTCCACCACCACTGATAGAGAGTAGGCCTATAAAATTTATTGTAATTTGTTCAAAACCTCACCATACACATAACTGTTTCTATTTCTCGGCCGTAAACCAGAATATTCGCGTTTTGTAAACCGCAACAAAAAAAACATATCTTACATCAGAGCTAGTCCGTGATGAAAAGAAAACAAGTCACATAAACGCGCGCAAAAAAAAAGTCCACGTGGAAAAGACAAAAATGGACCACACATCTTGTAACCATGCGCCAAGTGTCAGCCACTATTAGGAGCTTTTCACACCGACTGTCGTGTTCGGGTAACACGCCCATTATTTCGTGAGAGTGAATCCTGACACTCTGAGATTTCCGAATAAATAGACGGTGTTTGTGAACATATGGAGTTGTATGGTGACGTTTGCGATGTGAAGAGAGTGTACATGGTTCTTTCTTCAAGAGAATACCGGTCTCTTTCTTCATCATCCCCTCCTTCTTCCCCCTTTTTTTATTCTTTCTCCTTTCATCTCGTCTTTCAAAACAAGAGGCTGAAAGATCCGTCAGTTTGCGTGCATGCGTTTTGTTTATTTCAAAAAGTTATATCGATCCATTTTTAAGATGAAGACTTTTATTTTATTTATAAAATTAAGGAATAGAAAATGTTCACTGTTCAAAACATCTAATAGGAAACAAAACCACAAAAAAAAAAAATAGAAGCTAAAAACAAAAAAGCACTTTCAAAAACTCACCACTTATTCTCCTCATAATGGGGCGTTTACTCCAAAACAGGAAATCTTCGAAAGAGCAAAAAAAAACGTATGGCAGCGATGGGCAGCAAAAAAGTATTCCTTTGGGTCTTCTTTTTTTTTTATGAATCCTTACGAAGAACCATTTCCCGCAATATTTGAAATCCAACAAAAAAACAAATCACACGCGACACACTTCCACAATCAACAATCCTAAAGGTATTTTAATAGACTATCGTAGCCATTCCATCTGTTAGTTTATTTCAGAACAATGGAAAGTTTTGAACTCGGGTTGACTTTAAATAAAACTACTAAAGATTCCATGTTGATTGTAGACGCGACAGCGCCGACGTCATTTTAATCCGCCGCTCCAAGACCGCCAACCCAAACGCACAAACTAACTTTCCGGCACTAGCTAGACAGTGCGACTCGGGCCCGCCTGGCAGGTACTGTAGTGGTGGGAGTAAAGAGGGAGAAATGAGGGGGAATCGTGGACGAGTCCATCCAACCGTTAGTAAAGGGGTGTGCGGCTAAGGAAAGACACACAAGAGACGCATCCCCGCGTCACTTGAGAAATAAACATTAGTTGAGAAAAGGACCTGACACAAATAGAAAAAAAAAATTGAAAATAAAAGTTTTTACTTGAATTTTTTATTTGAAATAATTCGAAGTGTAACAGGAAAAAGAGATCGGACACATTTGTGACCTTCCCAACAGAATATTTCAACTTTACAAATTAGGATTGTTGAAAACGTAAAAGTCAAAGTTTTTTTTTTACTTGTATACAATCCTGGAAAAAGTATTTTCATGTGGCTGTTAATATTTAGGTAGAGATAAAAGATTGCCATCAGCTACCTTTTCATGTAATTATAATATTATGTGGAGATGAAACCAATTTTGACAACTAGTATGATTGCTGTGAAACAATAGAAATTCGATCATATTAATAAATACGGTAACTAATATTTTACAATCGAATTATAACAGTCGATTATTTAACTTAGACCCAGTGCCGGATTAACACATTAGCCAAAGTAGCATATTTTACGGGCCCCGCGTTTTCGAGGGCCCTCAATAGAAAATAAAAAAAATTAATAAATCATTTGAAAAATAAATAGATGCTTGTAAGAGGTCGTCTGGTGAAAATGGCATTCCAGCATATTCTGTAAATCTCTCAATGTTGTTGTTTACATGCCGAGAGAATGACATGCTGAATGGCACCACCATAATGTGTAAAGAGATCACTAAATCTTATAAGATCATATCTGGAAGATCTGGAAGAAAGTCTTGGTGAAGAATTTGTTCAGTTTACTAAACTGATGAAAACTGATCCTGCTTCTAATATTGGCGCCAAACAAGACCTTGTAGAGTTACACTTTTACCGTTTGATAACTGACAGTTCTTTGGAATCTAGTTTACCAGACGCAGGAAATGCTTTGCGCATCTATTTGTCACTCATGGTAACCAATTGCAGTGGAGATTCAACACTGTAAAGGATTAAAAATGAACTAAGGAGCACTATGAGTCAAAACAGATTGAACAATTTCACTCTAATGAGCATTGAACATGAACTTCTGCAGTTTTACGTGAAACTGACATTTCCAGTATTATCAACAAATTTTCTTATGCCAAGTCTAGAAAAATTAACTTTTAAATCGTAGTTTTGTTACTTTGACATTTTTACATGTAAAAAGTAACAGAGGCTGTTCTAGAGAACTGGGAAGGTTGGATGGCGGGGAGAGGGGTGAGCATATTTTTTTAATTGATTACTTAATTTTTCATGAATTATTTTCTTAAAATATTGCGATATTTCTATTAGATAATACATTTGAATTAGAACCAGAAAAATTGCTTTTTTCACTATCTTATTCATTACACGCGAGTAACTTATTGTTTTTGTCAAAACCACGCCAGGCTAGAACCGCCCCTGAATAATGAACTGAAGCAAATAGCAAATGAAAACATTGACTTAATCTACTGTTCAAGTAAATGACTTATATTTTAATATTTATATGTGCATTTCTATACATCTGGGGTCCCTTTTTCATATTATACTACAAGCTCCACACTAGCTTTATTCGGCACTGACTAAACGCTGATTTTAACAGGAAGCCCACTTTCGATTACCAACATTGATAGAAAGTCACTAAAATTTGGCTTTCTAGAAATATGTCTTATTTGATTTATTAATCGTAAGTTCATCTAAAATACTATCATAAGCTTCCAATAATACCTCATTATGGACTACTTATCTTTATATCATTAATTAAACGGATTAAGAATGTAAAATACAAGTTTATTTTTGTTTTTCCCCTTCATTGTTGCAACATGCGTTTATGGTTTTCAAATAACAGGCTTCCTATGAAAATAAGATTGTAGTACAAAATACGCCGATAGATGTCATTTTGTACTTTCTCGATACTTTTTAGCTAAACAATCTCTTGTAAGAGTCAAAAGAAAATTAGAGTGAAATTACAAAGTTTGTTAAATTAAGAAAATATATGTCGCTTAAGTTTTCCTTCATATTTTTAGTAGCTCTTGGCTCTAAAAAATAATGTATTCTGTAAACGTATGACACCGAGTCTTTTTTTCACAGTATATATACAAAAACTGTTTATTTCCCTAATATTTTAATTCAATCTTCCCTCCACTAGATGACGCACAGAAGAAGGGAGACAAAAATAAAAGAGTACACATACGCAATTGCGTGTGTGTTTTTATAAACAGTTTTTTTGTGTGTATGATACTCTAGTTAGAACGAGGGAACAGAAGAAGAAGGATGTTAGAAACGCGGAAAAAGATTCCAAACACCAGCAGCTGTTTTCGAAAGAAGAAGATTACAACAAACAAAATGAACAACATAAAAAGAACATGGTTCTTTCACTTGGTTCGAAAACACGAGTTGTAATAATTAGTTTTTGTTAAATGTTATAAAATGTGAAACTAAAGGACTCTTGTGTCACCTTTTAAGGGCCCCACCCACACACGATCAGTTTGGAATTGGCAGTTCGGTCTGATCAGTACGAACTGACGTGTGTATGCAAGACAGAGTGATCAGTACGAACTGACGTGTGTATGTAAGACAGAGTGATCAGTACGAACTGACGTGTGCATGCAAGACAGAGTGATCAGTGCGAGCTGACGTGTGCATGCAAGACAGAGTGATCAGTACGAACTGACGTGTGCATGCAAGGAAGGCTGACTGATCAGTACGAACTGACGTGTGTATGCAAGACAGAGTGATCAGTACGAACTGACGTGTGCATGCAAGGAAGGCTGACTGATCAGTACGAACTGACGTGTGTATGCAAGGAAGGCCGACTTATCAGTCCGAACTGACGTGTGTATGCAAGGAAGGCCGACTGATCAGTCCAAACTGATGGACTGATGACTTTCCATCAAACCGGACTGTGGACTGACCGTCCAACAGTCCCAACTAACCTTGTATAGGGAGAGCGGATGAGAGAGAGGTCAGTTCAAACTATCAGTCCCAACTAACCTTGTGTGGGGAGAGTGGACGAGAGAGAGGTCAGTTCAAACTATCAGTCCCAACTAACCTTGTATAGGGAGAGTGGATGAGAGAGAGGTCAGTCCAAACTATCAGTCTCAACTAACCTTGTGTGGGGAGAGTGGATGAGAGAGAGGTCAGTTCAAACTATCAGTCCCAACTAACCTTGTATAGGGAGAGTGGATGAGAGAGAGGTCAGTCCAAACTATCAGTC
>CABFWO010003161.1:16789-51901 GCA_902155825.1 Timema genevievae | reverse complement strand
GGGGTTTGTTTACACTCCTCGACACTCACAACCAAAGTGCGATTCCGGTAAGGCAGGACCCAAATTTTGATGGGCATGTATTTTTTTTTAAATATATATTTTCTTTACACCTCACAAACAATGATCATGTGCGTATAAACTCTGTTCATGATCCCCTGGATTAATAAATGATCACTTTATAATGTGTGGGGTTTTTTTTGTAATTTTTGTAATTTTAGATAATATTTTCAGTTTTCTAATAAGTTTATAGTCTTCTTTACAAAAGTATCGCTGTTTTATCACTTAATGGATACTCAAACATAATTGTAGGACTGAAAAGATAATTTAGGTTTAAGATGTAGTTTGTAGGCCACGTCCGTCCTTAGGGGGGAGTGGGGTTGCATGGGGCACCATGATTTTGGCGGCCCTATGCTCGCTTAGGTGACAATGGAGGGGGGAAACCAGTTGGCGTGGGAAATTTTTGCTTGCGCGCTCGTATAGTCTTCCTTTATAGGCGATCTAGCAAATATTATCAAGAGTGTAAAAACAAAGGAAAATACAATCTTGTGGTTTGATTTATTGAACGAGTGAAGCGCGCTCTCTATTTTAACTCCACCGATTTGTATTCGTCTGTATGTGAGGTATCTGTCTCATGATAACCTTTTGAACGCAAGGACCAATTCAATTAAAACTTGGCACAGTTGTTCTTTGTATCTTTATAGAGTCTGTTCATGAGAGGTTTTTACTTGGATGACCGTTCAAAAATTATATGTTTAGGTTTTGGGTTGCCAACACTTGTAAAAGATCACCGTTTTGTTATAGATGTTGTAATGATACTGATTTGGACCCCTCTCATATATTTAAAAAGTCATGGATGAAGTGCATTTTTCTTTAAAGTATTGTATGTCAAATATCCTTTCAATACTTTATCCATGGAGAATCACGCGCTTTTCAGAAATAATGTAGAAGGATTGCAACATTAAAACTTATTTTTTATTTTAAAATTTAACTCCGTTGTATTTACCAAACAAGCAAGAGACGTTCGTCTTCTATACCCAATAGGAAGCTAGCCTTCATGACACCTGTCGCAGTGACGCTTTAGATTTGTTGGTTTTGACACTGGTCACGAGAGGTCCAAGGGGAAAGGGGAATAATCTGTAGTTCAAGTAAAATTGTATAATTTTACATAATATCCTTGTACCGAAGATAAAATCACTCCAATAAATCGTGTGCAACATTAAGAGTTGTATTTATTCAAGTAAAATATCGTAATAATTTGCGCTCGATCACGGGGCTATAATTACCAATTATCACAAATTAAACCGTAACACTATAATTGGCGCCCAATCACGGGACAATTATATCTCTATAAAACCGTAACGTTTCAATGTTAAGTTTTTTAATTACCTGTTATATTTTACATTAAAAATAACGTAAGCTTAAGCTTTTTCATACTATTTCATAACTTTTAATAATTTCTTTTTACCCAATCCGAAACAATATTTTAAACATAATTGAAAGTAATTATTCTTTGTTTTGGTATGTTATCTATGATGTGTAATATAGTGCAAACATTAATACCTTTTAATACAGGCCTCGCATTTACTTGAAAAAGAGAAAATACTTGTCATTTATTTTATACATAATAAATTATTTTATAATTATTTTATCGTATTTCGAAATATTTAACTGAATAAAATATTTTTATCCACTGCGTGGGTGCATCATTGTAAAGAAAACTTGTTTACGTCACGTTCAACCACATGGTTTAAATTCGTCGGTCGCCATTTTGGATCTATGTTAGTTAGACCTTTTGTGAAAGTGCTATGAATAGTATTTTTTAAGTGGAATAAACGATAAATAAGCTTTCTGTCCAACCTCAAATAAATACATAAATAATATTGGCCTAAATTACTGTGACTAACTATCACATTCATATATACCATCTGTTTTCATTACAATTATCCAAAGTGATAAATGTCAGCTGTTAACTTAGGGATATATTAGGGACTTTTAGTAACTTTTTGAGCTGTCATTCAAGTAAACTTAGGTCATGAACGAATTAAACAAATCAAGTTCGTTGGTGAAGAAAATCAAAAGAAGGGTCGGGGAGAAATCAATCCTTATTTGTATAAAAACACGGCTTCTAGCATCGAATAATGTGTTTACCCTCTTTATACATCTGAAAATTGTTATATAGGTGCAAACTACTGTAATAACATTGAAGGGAAAAGGGAGGGGAAAGGGGGGTTGAGGCAGATAACTGAAGCTTTCCTAGGGCCTCAAGTCTACCAAGGGCAGCAGCCCTGTTGTAGGACTACACTCTTTTACTTTTGTGGTAGTAAAGTTCACATTGCTGATGAAATATTGCAACTAAGCTTGAATATTTTCACGGGAGGGGTTAGCCAATTCTTGTGCAGCAGGTGCAATGATTGTACTAAGCAAGATGAAATAGTCTATTTTCTGAAAGTTTTTCATTGCATACAGATCTATTTTAGTTACAATTTTTTAAAGGCTTTTTTAAAACCTCCATGTGCAATCTTTTCGAGTTTGTGTTTACATCTTTGGGCAATTTTTGTTAAATTGGAAGGATTTTTACCAATATATTTATATACATAATATATATTGTAGTTATATATTAATTTTTAAATCCAAAATTTGAGTCCTGCCTTATTAGTTTTTTATTAATATAGTAACCATACATGGCAAAGAGTACGAGTGGAAAAAATTCAGAAAAAAACAATACAAAAGTGTCCTCAACCAGGATTTGAACTCAAAACATTAGTTTAAGAAAAAAAAATAACATTTTGCTCGTGACTGTTTCTATTTTATGAGACCACTACGTAAGACAAATTTAAAATTACGAACTAAACTATATGTATATTTTCTTTCCCTTTATTTAATATGATCGTATATTTTTGCAACATTTTGCTATGTCTTTTCTTTGAAACTTTTTAAAAAATCTTTTAGCCGTTACTACTTTAAAGATATTTGAATAATATACCCAAAAAAAAAGTCGAGTGTTTGTGAGTCAAAGAGAACTCACGGGATCCAATATACAAACCTCGTAGGCCTCCAACAAGATAAAAACAAAACAAACAGGGGATGACCACAAAGCATAGTTCTACGTGACCTTGGGACTAAAGAGTCGCAAATATCGAATGTCACACTGACGCATGCGCAGCCTGTACCGTCTTGTCTTGCTTTTCCGGACGGGATTCGAGTGTTAGCCGAGTGTCGAGTTTTGATGGGCGTTGCCTACCTGTGACATCATGATAAGTCAAGATAGGATTTCCCATGTTAGTGAATTTACCTTTTATTCGGAGAGTTTTAAAGGTGTAACGTTGAAACACAAACCTTAAATTCTTAAATACTTTTCAAAATAGTCCTGCAGTGTCATAACATTATTTTTATATTGAAATAGTTCTTTCGTAAACGTATTTTTTTTATAAATCATAAACAACTTAAGCTATTTGGTTTAGTCACGAAAATGTCCTTTAGGAGTCTTCCCGCCAGGATGGAGATTAAAAAAGTCCATGGTAGCAAATGTCTATCAAGAATAGGAAACAATAAAAAAGTAATTTTAAAAAACAAGTCAGTGTTTCCAAGGAGCAATTATTAAAGTGAGTGTGTAAACTCGTCAGAGGAAGAGGGAAATGGTTATCAGCACATAAGCAAGAGTCCTCTCAGGGTGAACTTCTCATTTTCTTCCCTCTCTTTTTTATTTTGAGCATTGGCGTCTAAGTATGATAGTGGTTAGACTACTTATGTGGGTCAAGTTAAGATACAAACCGCTTCGCAAAATATCTTCGAAGGAAAAAATCCTAAGTAGTTTTCCTACTTTATCTAAGCACGCAAGTGTCAGTAGGTTTACCATACATTCTACCTTCCTCTACCCTAACCTTGTGTCAATATTTATATAGTCTAGAGGGTTAAAGTGGGTGGAGGGCCATATTATAGTCAGGAGGTATCATTTACTGATAACACGTGTTGCCTCTAGCCCTGTATAGACTGAATTTACAAATAAAAAGATAGTTTACAGGAGAATATAAGTGCCATGTTGGAAGACCTCAAAGTTACGCGATGCCTCCAAGCGGCAGATCTTGACAACAGCGATCTAAGATGAACACCAGAACCTCTTGTTTTATAACAGTGCAGGCAACTGGTCTAGCAGACATGTACAACGGGCAGATCGCCTACCCAACTGGCAGGGGCTAGCATAATCGCCCTACCACAGAATGTCACTCTTTTGCGGTGCTCTAGAGCATTTTTTTTTTTAATGATTGCGTTTAACACGAGAGCTAATAAAAGATTTATATAGAGGGTAGAGAAAAGGAGGGTCGTTAAGTGGAAATTCATCCCCATAAGCATATAAATAGGATAGTAAAATAATATCTAGAAAACTGCTATATAGTTATTCCGGCCAAGATTTAAACCCCAACCACCTCGGTCAACATCAATCAAATTTAGTACAAGTCTGATGCCCTAGACCATGTGACCCGCAAGTGTGAAGGGATTGTTTTACTCTTTAGTATATAGTAGTAGAAAAATATATTTACCGAGATTTGCGTAAGATTTTAACCTGACGACGCGATAATTTGTATCCACGCTCTTAAAAATAAATTAACCCCCGAACTAACCAACCTTGGGGTATAGTGGTCCTGGTTAGTAGGAGATGAACTTTTTTGAAAGGGGATTAATTCCCATGTTAGCCAGAGTTTGGTTAATTAGCGAACTTCCGTAATTCTAAATCTTCTTTAATTCGAATTTTTCGCCCAGTCCCATGAATTTTGTATTAAAA
Organism: Timema genevievae; assembly: GCA_902155825.1. Lineage (NCBI taxonomy): Eukaryota > Metazoa > Arthropoda > Insecta > Phasmatodea > Timematidae > Timema > Timema genevievae. The sequence goes on along the minus strand of CABFWO010003161.1, from coordinate 47,121 downwards.
CAATGTTAAAAAATCGTGGATAGTTTGAATTTTGTTTTGGTTAATTCGAGCTTTTCGTAAGTTGTAATGTACTGTGCAGTATTGTTTTCCTACTTCTAGTTGCGGCGCTGTGTTGTTCTATTTTTGTAAACAGGGGAGGCGACGTTGGAATGCGATCAGTACCCTTCTTCCCGCCCCTCCCCCTCCCCACTCAGCCATACGTTTTTGTTTACACGTACAGTTATGTACGCCGTTAGTCAAGGTCAAACCTCTCAAGTGGCTATGTGCGCTGTTCTTAGTGTTTCGGTTGTAGCGATATTCTTGTGACGTGCGAGTTTACTTTGTTTTGTTGTTTAGTTTTGTTTTAATTTTGTTTAGTACGTACAGTACAGTAGTGTTTGTGTGTGTGTGTGTCACTGTCCAAGCCACAGTCCTATAAATCATTAACTTTGGTCGAAAAAGTAGCGGTGATAAAGGAAGTGGAAAAGGGAATTCCTTTTAAGAAACTTATTTAATTCGAATTTTTGGATAATTCAAATTTTTTCCTGGTCCTTGCAAGTTCGAATTATCTAGGTTCCACTGTAATTTATAGTATACATATTTAGATATAAATTATATTTAAATAGAGATAGTCTAGCTGATAGTTATTATTTATGGTGATTACACCAAATTTAGTTTTAATTTTATAGAAGTTACAGAAAAATATGGACACACTGATGAAGACAGGGAGAAGATATGTAATGAAGATCAACAGTGAGAGGTCAAAAGTTATGGTGATTTCAAAAAATTAAGAGCCGCTGAAAATCAAAATTGGAAACCAGGAGTTGGAAAGTATAGTACAGTTCAAGTACCTGGGAGGTCTGCTGGCAAAAGATGCCTACTGCACTAAAGAAATTAGGTTTAGAATCACCATGGCCAAAAAAGTTTTCAACAAGAAGAGGTTACTGCAGACCAGCAAGTTAACTGGTTAAATACTACATTTGGAGCATTGATCTGTGTAGAGCAAGAGCTTGGACTCTCAGGAAGATGGAAAAGAAATACTTGGAGAGCTTTTAATGTGGTGCTGGAGAAGATTTGAGATCAGGTGGACAGACAGGGTGACAGATGAACAAGAAGAGTGAGTGAGAAGAGAAGAGAACAATTTTTGATGTGATTCTTCGGTACAAATAAAACTAAATAGGACACATCCTTATGAGGGACTGTCTTCTGCACGACGTCATACAAGGCAGGGTTGAGGGAAATAAGAGGTGAAGGAGGAGTTACAGGACAGGGCGCATTGACGGTCCAAGTTCACGGAAAAAAGTAATTGACCTGTCGTAAAACAAAACACCTAATAATATTAGTAATAATCGTATAGCTGTACTCATATTTAAGGTAGTAAGGGCCGGTCCTATGACTACTGGATAAACATTGCTATCGGGAGGTTAAAGTTAAAGATAAAGATAAAGATTATCAGCCACTTTAATATTTTACGCATATTATGAACTGAATTTATCTGCCGGATAGCTATCTGAAGGATAAATATATTTTTATGCAGAAAACGCAAGGTTGGTACTGTTTTTACTGGTGCGCGCATGCCCTATTATATGCCGTATAAGCCCTACTGCTACCGCTACTACCTGGAAAGTGACTACAACGCTCAAAATTTGTTAAATAATGGCGGCTAAACGAGTGCGAGTAAATAGATGGCGTCACGTGGGCGCAGAAGCTAAGATGTCTTGCAAGTACTTGTTTCGGTGTCTGCCAAAATGTGGTCAATAATTGGGTACAACGTTTACAAAATTTCATTTATTGTACTCACATTTTGATAATTTGTTCTTATATAAATATAAATCTACAAATAGCTTGTCAGTTTATATAAAAATGTGAATTAAATGTTCTAACTTTATATAGTTAGAGCCCGAGCCTGTGCTTACTGAACACGTGAACCAAGATTTTAACCTAAAAACAGATTCTGATATGTGAAACCTCATTAAAAACAACACGTCACTATGGCAACAACAATTTTAACTTTCAGATAAAAGCTATCAGGTACTTAAACCTCCTGATAAAAATGTGATGGATAAATACATTTTATCTGGCAGATAAATGCTATCAGGAAGTTATAAGACGCATTTTTAACTTATCGTCCACACAGAAATATTTATCTGCCAGATTAATATTTATCCAGGAGTCACAAGACCAGCCCAAAGTGCCATAGATAGGTTATTTGTACTATGTCCATCTCATTTGCAAAATATATGTTTCAGCTAGTTTGCATTGTATTTTAGTTAACTATGGGACTTTTAATCAAGCGTTTTTTTTAGCTCCGCGTCTTTCTACTTGTTCGGGCTGTACGTATATGTATGTATAAATTATAATATTATGCTAGGGATAAGGAGGGTTGAATTTAGATTAATTGTACCCTCATTTGCGTGGACGAAGAGTAGAATACCCATTTATGAAAAACCAACCTCAGTACACCCGACAGGTATTCGAACCCTTATCTCTCCGTCAAAGGAAATCCAGTCTTTTGCGAGAGTGTTTGGTTGCCTTAGATCATGCGGCCACTGAAATGGGTTAAGTGGTTATTTAAATTTACAAATTCTTCAAACATAATCCTTGGTAAATAAAATTTCACACATCAATATCGACGAAAAGCCCACATCCGTTTTTAAATTTGGTAAATCTGTGTGACGATTCAAAATCTTGGATCCGGATCTGAATCTTGTTAAGGCGGTCGCCTCGGTCATCGAGAAAGTATCAATCGCTGTCAGCCACACACGGCTTAAAAATTCAATGGACTGTGTTGTTTTATGAAACTAATATATTATGTCTAATTTTACTCCCTTTCCACCTTCACTTACAACCACCCTGTCATGCCAATAAGAAAATGGGGAAATAAAACTACGAAACTTCTTATCTCATGGTAAAGAGGAAATCTCATTTCTAGTTCTCAAATATCTTAACATTTACTGTATTTATTAGAGGAAGGCTAAATCTACCGCCCTTTTTTATCAAGACTAGTCTTATAGCTCCGTGAATATGATTAAAAAGTAGTTGAAAATGAGCTAATGTCACATTTTTACACATTTGTTTTTATTAATAAAACTCAAACTATAGGGTTTTTGAGGGTAAAAGAGCCCTGTTGGAATCTTTCGACTTTATTTTGCTGTGAGCCATGTTTTGAAATAACATATCGTAGAGTTTAATATTGCGTTAGAGCTGAACGTCCAAGCGGCAATTTCTCGCTTACCGAGGCGGCCCCCTCAAGTATTCGTATTTGCTTGGATTTTTTTTAAAAAGGTTTGAATAGCGTTTGCAATTTCAAATCCAAATAGATCCCAGATTCGGATTTGATGTTAAATTCAAAACTCAAATCTAAAGGTCAACATTTGAATAATTTGAATATTTTAAATAAGTTATCATGGATTCATTATTTTCCTTGACCATATAAACCTGTGACTCTCAAAATATTTCATTTATAGTCATTATTCGAACACGGTGTTTTGACATTTTTTTATTGGACTTAATTTATAAATACGTATTTGATTCGAAAAATTTAAAGGATTAAATATTCGATTAGAGCTAGTATGCAAATATTCAGCTTCGATTCTAAATTTAAATTCTTTGATTCACACAAGCTTAGACTGTAAGGTTGAATATATAGGAGGTGTACACGCATTTGCGTGGAGAAAGTGGAAAACCATTTATGAAAAAGCCACCCACAGTACATCCAACTGGGATCGAACCGCGATCTTACCGTCATCGGCAATACAGTCTATTGCTAGAGTAAAGACACGGGTCCTCCTCAAATAATTTTACCAACGGGGATTCACCCCATCCCCTTTTCTCGACTAGATTTGTGAGTCGGGGAATACCCTCAAAGACCTGCTGAGTCAAGTTTGTAGAACTTAAATCACAAGTTTTCTAATTCGCTTTTATATTTCTACAAAATCAAGAAAACAATTAAAAAAACACAAACGTAAAATATTTATTTCTCGTTAGTTAAAAGCATAATCATATGTGTTTTTTAAATGCTAGAAATTCCACCAAACCGACTATGAAAAAAAACCCACTATAAAAAACTAGATCTAGCTGGAAAAAAGTTAGATTGGTCACACTGCTATAAGGTGTTGGTATTATGGGGAAGTACCATTCTCATTACCCAAGATCGCCAACTGACACATCAAGTGCTTGTAAAACTAAGTTACCCTCACTTCCACTTGAACCATAATATTAATTAGGTATTCTAAATTTGATTTAAATTCCGGTTTGATACACACACACCCTGTTGGGAAATATCCGAAACTATTTAGTAGTTCCCTGTCATTCTACTTTGACATTTTCGGAACGTCATTAATTAAGTTGGAATGACTGACTCGGTAGTTCGACTCAGCAAGAAAGGAACGAAGACCACACCACACCCAAGCCCAAAGTTGCGTCAGCCAGTTCAGTGATAACAAAGTCCAGTCCAAACACAGTGTCAACTGTCAAGTGTTGAGAATTGGGGGATATTTCAGTAATAATTGGTTCAACCAAACCTTTTACTCTTCAACTATAAGCCGGTGAGTATTTAAGTCTGCACGACAATAACTATTGTGTTTAGACCATCTTAATTCATTTGTTAATCGGGCACCCCACAGCTAATATATTTCAATGGCGTTGGACCTATTAAAGTGTGTAGGCCTAGTAAGTATTTTAGTGAACAATATTAGATATGTTTGTATAAAAACTATCCCAACCAATATTCAATATTTCCACGCGTCAATAAATAAAAATTTTGAATAAGTTGTTCAAATAAACCGATTTGAAAATATTTTAAGGAGAATGACTGGAATCGGACCAAGACATAAGCCTAGAGCAGTGGTTCTCAAAGAGTGTGCCGTGGCACACCACTGTGCCACAAAATTCTCTAAGAAATTAAATATTTATATAAGATGGGAAGATCGGGGTTCAATCCCAGTCCGGTGCACTGAGGGTCATATTCCTCAATGATTTTACACCCTCTACGCAAATGTGGTTGCACTTCCTCTAAGTGTAATTAGGACCTTAGGGTATGAGTCGAACGGGTAGTAAGATGGGATGTTAAATATATATATTTAAAAAAAGAAGTATATATGTATTTCTTTTTATAAAAAGAAATAATAGAAAAATGTTAGAAAGCTTTACTTTTTTTTTTCCGAGAATGAAATGGCTCTCAACGATCAACGAGTTGAGTAATTACTCCGCGCATGCGTTTGGCCGAGGTTTCCATTGTGTCGCATAACTTGCACGTTCAGTGTGCCGCGAAGAAACACGAAAAATAACAGTGTGCCGTGAACAAAGCTCGAGAACCACTCACCTAGAGTTTCAAAATGCCGTGTTCATCAATACATTTGTTTAGTGTGAGATATTAGAATCCAGAAATTTTATGACATATGTTGTTGATGGCTGACATCTTAAGTGCTAGGTTTAGTTAGATTGGGATCATTTACTAAAAATGTTATTTATTGCGTATTGAAACAATTTTGGTTCTATGCTGTGATATTCTACTAAATATTTACGTTAATTCGGCTCGTTTAAATATTTACGTTCTTTGATTTATATGAGTTTTGTTTTAATTTTATATTATTTACCATAAAAGTCACTAATCATCAACTACTAAACAATATGGTCAACTAAGCATTGGAACGATATTTCGTGTCCTAAATTCTATATGTAAATAAACTTTGCTAAAAAAAATGATACAAATAACTCTGGGATGCATCATCCCACTAGGTGATGCATTTTATTGTCTAATAATAATTGAACGTTGATGCAAATTACAAACATGCTTTGATTGATTGATGGCAAGCTTTCTATAACCATGACGATTGTAATTGAATACTTTCATTTACATATTTTAATTATATTGTTAAGAAATTTAAACTAATAACAAATGAAGGTGGTCAAACACATTATTGAGGTGTAACCTACAGGAGCTACCAGGTTTTCTCCTCACTGTTGCAATCGGCCTACCATTGTTAGATCTGTATTGCTAGATGGGTTAGTAGAACCTTACATATGAACATTTTCTGCAGTGGTGGCTTCCGGTGGAAGGGTTAAATTGTAAAGGTGGCACCCAGAGCCTATTGTACTTAGTAATATATTGTGTTAAGAGAAGAGTGGGTTATAAGAAGGGTGAAGGGTAAACAGGAAACACGGAGGATAGGGGAGAATACAAATGTCGGGCCAAACTTAAAATTATTTAGTTAACTTATAGATAAAAAATTGAAGTAAGTTTTATGAACATAACTGGTCTACAAAGGCTCGCATTCATTTGTTTCTTTACTATATTTTTTTTAGCACCGCGTCTTACTACCCGTTCGGGTTATACGCCTATGTACTATTTAGGCTAATGTGTTACAGATTAGGAAGGTTGAATTTAGAGGAATGGTATCCACATTTGCGTAGAGTGAGTGGAAAAACGTTTAGAAAATACCTAAGTGCATCTGACTGGAATCGAACCCCAATTTCCCTGTCATCGGCAGTATCATCTATTGCGAGAGTATAGCGCGTTGGAGCATGCGGCCACTGAAGCGGTTATTTATTTACTACTACTATTACTACTACTCTAATACTACTACTACTATAATAATACTACTACTAATTATTATTATTGTTATTATTATCATCCATTTAATCATTTAAAATTATTTTGCAGAGATAGTAATGGAAAATTTTCTGTCTCCCATCGTTAGGTAGAGGAGGTAAGTCCATTTCATGACACCCGCACTGTATCGCCATTTACTCTTATGAAAAAGCACTTGCTCAACAGTGGAAGTGACTCCCTTTTCTTCCAACCAACACACATGTTTAAATATATAACAATGCTGACATGAGGCCTTGGAGGGGACACTGATATATTAAACACTCCTGTAATTTGGGATGAGGACAAATAATACTGTGACAGTGGTTTTGTTTGTTTTAAACAACTATGACAAGCAGTTCCGAAAAAGGAAAGTTTTGCTGAGTCGTTAAAAGGTTTTGTTAGTATTTTAAGGGATCGGTGGTGCACACAGAAATGTTCTTTGGGAGAGCCATTCAATATATTGAAGCTATTATCCGTGTAACTTTTTCCTATTGGGAGTTTTAGAAGTACTTTCGATATGCACCGGTATATCTTTTGAATATAAAATAACCCTGGTATTAAAATTTAGTCTTTGCATTTGACATATCTGCGTGGATCTATATTATTATTTTACTAAATACATTTTAATATTTTATCAAAATTGTTTTCGATTGCTGAAGAAGAATGGTTAAAAATTATATAAGACCCATTTCCTGCTCTTAGTAAAAATAAATTGAGTCACTATAAATCATAGGCCTAATTACTCATGTTATAATTAATTAATAAGTCCATTGAAAACTAAATTAGTGTTTAAAAAAATGGTTAACCCTATTAGACATTCATCAAGCTTTTTTTTCATAAATAATCATCATTATTTCATGATTGTATTTGTTTTTTTGTAATTGCCGCTTTGAAAGTAAATATTAGCTTTAGAAAGATTCATTCACTTAAATGTTTATTCCCGGCAGCAAATTCTAGACACCAGTTTCTTTATTGATCATCAAAGATCAAGGCTCTTAACAAAAAAAATTCCCCACCACATTTTTATCCGCCCCTTCCCCTTTCCTTGAAAACTCAAAATAAAAAAAGCCCACGAAAGTCCCTTTCGTTTTTCACAGACGATATATCGTGATGTAAAAATCCAGGCCATGTCATGTCTTGGATTTTACCTTCTCAATCGTCCTAGCAACCAAATCTTCTACTTTGCGCGAACGATTCTTTCAACTGAACAAGACGAACTAGTTCATCTACTTGATGCGAACTAGAATTTGAGCCAATAGAAAGCAATCGCGACTCTTCGGCCGATCTCAGTCACAGAAACAAAAGTGATTAAAAAAAAGTGACACAAAACTAAAACCACACCTCAATTATCTTAAATTGAATATATATTTGCTAAAAAAAGCTACTAAATTTACTTTCACATTTTCATACGTCAAGTCATGTGATCAAAAGCTTACCTTTTATACTGTATATGTTTTTAATACCTATGAAATAATGCTAATAATAAAGTAAGGTGTAATTAATATTTATTATTATAGGATGTTCTATCTTACGACAGGTCCATTCCTTTTGTCAGTGAACATAGACCGCCAATGCGCCCTGTCCTCTGCCTCCTTTTTCAGCTCCCAGAATTTTCTTCTTTCCTTCAAGTCATCCACTAGTTGAATCCTCCTTCCTAAGCTCCTCTTTCCCTCAACCTTTCCTTCTATGACAGTTCCTCCTAAGGATGTGTCCGGTCCAGTTTGCTTTGTACAGAAGAATCACATCCAAAATGGTTCTCTTCTCACCCACTCTTCTTAGGATTTGTTCATTTGTCACCCTGTCTGTCCACCTGATCTTCTCAAGTCTTCAAGCTTGTGCTTTCTAAAGGTGCCGCAAAAGTCCGTTCGTAAGAAAATCAAGGTAACTTATATATGTGAACTAGTAGACATTCTGATAGGGAGAGCAAGCAATCACGGTTTGGTTTAAGTTGTTGGTGTTTGTCAGTGACGAAGATTGGACTAGTCTGCTAGGTATATACTCCATTCACGGTATGAATTACTCTATGAAAGGTCTTTTTTCTTAACAATATCCTACTATATAATATATTTCTGATAGGGAAAAAGGCCTTTCAGAAAACAATTCCTACGATGAACAGACTTTAGTAAGGCACTGATCACGGTGCTTCGTTAGCGGAGGATACAGGGGGACACGTCCCCCCCCCCAACAATCTGCTCAGATAATAAACTTAAATAAGTACTGAATTTGGGAGAAACTGGTTCCCGGGGGTGTAAATAAGTCGATTTCAATATTAAAAATGCTAGTACAACATAATTTTGTTAACAATATCGTATATTTTATAGTTCTGAAAATCATTGGACAAGATCACCTGTAATTTATAATTGTCTTGGTAATAGATCCTATTTCATCCCAAACCCTCCGTTTTCCTAGAATGAACTATACACCTTTTTTTTCTCTCAATATTTTCAATAACTAGTTCCAGCCTGTGCTACCATGCCAACGGATTTCTCCCTAAATCTGTTGATTTTCAAAACTGTCACAAAATTGTTCTATTTAACCAATCCCATCTTTCAAAACCTCACACCCCTGCTGTTTTCAACTACCAACCGCGAGTGTTACTACACACAACTTTGTGGACAGAATTTATTTTCAAATGTCGATACGTTAGTTCGTCTACTAATTGTGCTTCCAAGTTCGTCTTGTAAGGCAGAAAGGTTTTAGTTCATTGCGTAGACTAACAACCTACTTAAGATCAAGTATGACACAAAAACGACTAAATCACGTTGTAGTTTGTCACGTGCACAAAGTTGTATTGGATAGCATCGATATAAAAGAAACAGTGAAGTGTTTTATACAAAAAAAAAATGAAAAAAAGAAGATCCACGTTTGGATCAATGCATTAATTATTAAGGTAATTATGATTAATACAATAGTTAAATAAGTTATAAAATCACAATTTGTTATTCAGTTGGTAAAAAATGATTATTTTTTTGCTTTAATATTAAGGGAAAAATTATTATTTTCAGGGCCGTAACAAGGAAGGGAGGTTCTTCCGAAATAATTAATAGTAATACAAATTCTTTGTTTCTCGCCAATGTCTAGGCTTGTAGCTTATTGGAGTTAATAAATTTTCTAATAGTTACAAGATGAATTATGTGTTCGAGCACCTTAAAATGCTTCATAAATATTAACTGTAAAAAAAATTGACAACACAATTTGGGGTGGTCACAACAAGCATCTGAAGATCCCCCCTCTACCCTCTCCCACCCCCGTTCCACCAAAAAAAAAACTGGGTACAGTCACATGTGATGGACAAAGTTACTGTGTCTGGGTGAGTCACATGTGATGAACAAGGTTACTGTGTCTGGGTGAGTCACATGTGATGGACCGAAGACGTGTGGAGGTTCAGACAGCTAGCGGCAAGCAGTTTTTTTTTTGCACGGCATTCTACGGATTCTACGCTTAAGTACTAATTACGCTAATAGGTTAGGTATTGGGAAGGTTGAATTTTAGAAGAAGTGAACTCGCATTTGTGGGGAGGGAGAGTGGAAAACCATTTAGGAACCCCACCCCCTATTTCACACGACCGAGATTAGAACCTCGATCTCCCCGTCCTCGGCAGTCTAGCTCAACACGAAACTAGCGCGTTAGCTAACTACGCCACCGAGGCGGGTGGGATGTATAAAGTCATCCAGCTTCGAAATGGTGAAATAGTGTTTAGAACAAGTGAGCATCTCTCCAGTGACTTTTACTCTTGGCAGAGGATGTGCGTTTAAATGTTTCCACCACTCTCTCATAATGTTTAGTAGCAATAATACCAAATATTCCTCCTTCTGTTTAGAAGCCCTAGAAACAATTCTAATCACTTGAGTCCATTTTAAGTAATAATTTTTAAAATGCAATCCAGTTTGTTGACAATGAAGTGTTGGATACCGGCGTTGCATCAGTGTAAACTACAAACACCGGTGTTCCATCAGTGTAAACTACAAACACCGGTGTTCCGTCAGTGTAAACTACAAACACCGGTGTTCCGTCAGTGTAAACTACAAGCACCGGCGTTCCATCAGTGTAAACTACAAACACCTGTGTTCCGTCAATGTAAACTACAAACACCTATGTTCCGTCAGTGTAAACTACAAACACCGGTGTTCCGTCAGTGTAAACTACAAGCACCAGTGTTCCGTCAGTGTAAACTACAAACACCTCAGTTCCGTCAGTTTAAACTACAAGCACCTGTGTTCCGTCAGTGTAAACTACAAACACCGGTGTTCCGTCAGTGTAAACTACAAACACCGGTGTTCCGTCAGTGTAAACTACAAACACCGGTGTTCCGTCAGTGTAAACTACAAACACCGGTGTTCCGTCAGTGTAAACTACAAACACCGGTGTTCCGTCAGTGTAAACTACAAACACCGGTGTTCCGTCAGTGTAAACTACAAACACCGGTGTTCCGTCAGTGTAAACTACAAGCACCGGTGTTCCGTCAGTGTAAACTACAAACACCGGTGTTCCGTCAGTGTAAACTACAAACACCGGTGTTCCGTCAGTGTAAACTACAAACACCTGTGTTCCGTCAGTGTAAACTACAAACACCGGTGTTCCGTCAGTGTAAACTACAAACACCGGTGTTCCGTCAGTGTAAACTACAAACACCTGTGTTCCGTCAGTGTAAACTACAAACACCGGTGTTCCGTCCGTGTAAACTACAAACACCGGTGTTCCGTCAGTGTAAACTACAAGCACCAGTGTTCCGTCAGTGTAAACTACAAACACCTCGGTTCCGTCAGTTTAAACTACAAGCACCTGTGTTCCGTCAGTGTAAACTACAAACACCGGTGTTCCGTCAGTGTAAACTACAAGCACCGGTGTTCCGTCAGTGTAAACTACAAACACCGGTGTTCCGTCAGTGTAAACTACAAACACCGGTGTTCCGTCAGTGTAAACTACAAACACCTGTGTTCCGTCAGTGTAAACTACAAACACCGGTGTTCCGTCCGTGTAAACTACAAACACCCGTGTTCCGTCAATGTAAACTACAAACACCAGTGTTCCGTCAGTGTAAACTACAAACACCTCGGTTCCGTCAGTTTAAACTACAAGCACCTGTGTTCCATCAGTGTAAACTACAAGCACCTGTGTTCCATCAGTGTAAACTACAAGCACCTGTGTTCCATCAGTGTAAACTACAAGCACCTGTGTTCCATCAGTGTAAACTACAAGCACCTGTGTTCCATCAGTGTAAACTACAAGCACCTGTGTTCCATCAGTGTAAACTACAAGCACCTGTGTTCCATCAGTGTAAACTACAAGCACCTGTGTTCCATCAGTGTAAACTACAAGCACCTGTGTTCCATCAGTGTAAACTACAAGCACCTGTGTTCCATCAGTGTAAACTACAAGCACCTGTGTTCCATCAGTGTAAACTACAAGCACCTGTGTTCCATCAGTGTAAACTACAAGCACCTGTGTTCCATCAGTGTAAACTACAAGCACCTGTGTTCCATCAGTGTAAACTACAAGCACCTGTGTTCCATCAGTGTAAACTACAAGCACCTGTGTTCCATCAGTGTAAACTACAAGCACCTGTGTTCCATCAGTGTAAACTACAAGCACCTGTGTTCCATCAGTGTAAACTACAAGCACCTGTGTTCCATCAGTGTAAACTACAAGCACCTGTGTTCCATCAGTGTAAACTACAAGCACCTGTGTTCCATCAGTGTAAACTACAAGCACCTGTGTTCCATCAGTGTAAACTACAAGCACCTGTGTTCCATCAGTGTAAACTACAAGCACCTGTGTTCCATCAGTGTAAACTACAAGCACCTGTGTTCCATCAGTGTAAACTACAAGCACCTGTGTTCCATCAGTGTAAACTACAAGCACCTGTGTTCCATCAGTGTAAACTACAAGCACCTGTGTTCCATCAGTGTAAACTACAAGCACCTGTGTTCCATCAGTGTAAACTACAAGCACCTGTGTTCCATCAGTGTAAACTACAAGCACCTGTGTTCCATCAGTGTAAACTACAAGCACCTGTGTTCCATCAGTGTAAACTACAAGCACCTGTGTTCCATCAGTGTAAACTACAAGCACCTGTGTTCCATCAGTGTAAACTACAAGCACCTGTGTTCCATCAGTGTAAACTACAAGCACCTGTGTTCCATCAGTGTAAACTACAAGCACCTGTGTTCCATCAGTGTAAACTACAAGCACCTGTGTTCCATCAGTGTAAACTACAAGCACCTGTGTTCCATCAGTGTAAACTACAAGCACCTGTGTTCCATCAGTGTAAACTACAAGCACCTGTGTTCCATCAGTGTAAACTACAAGCACCTGTGTTCCATCAGTGTAAACTACAAGCACCTGTGTTCCATCAGTGTAAACTACAAGCACCTGTGTTCCATCAGTGTAAACTACAAGCACCTGTGTTCCATCAGTGTAAACTACAAGCACCTGTGTTCCATCAGTGTAAACTACAAACACCTGTGTTCCATCAGTGTAAACTACAAGCACCTGTGTTCCATCAGTGTAAACTACAAGCACCGGTGTTCCATCAGTGTAAACTACAAGCACCTGTGTTCCATCAGTGTAAACTACAAACACCGGTGTTCCATCAGTGTAAACTACAAGCACCGGTGTTCCATCAGTGTAAACTACAAGCACCTGTGTTCCATCAGTATAAACTACAAACACCGGTGAACTTCACTAGTGTTCCAGTGTAAAAATACCCAAAGAGATCACGGTTTAGTCTCACTTGCAAGTGAATGGCCCTGATGAAGCTTTGAGTCATTGCAGTATCAGAGATATAAACATCTTGCAGATATAAATAAATAACATTTAAATATAAATCCCCATTAGGGATTCTATTGATTGTCAAGCTGAACGCTTGGACGCAGTTGGATGTTTCATTTAAAACGTCAGTCTATAATTTTTATATCATTACACCAAATTGATTTTATGAACACCAAGACATTTGACGGTTTAATTGCTAATCAAAGGGACAAGGTTGAGAAAGGTTATTTTAGAAGAAGGGCACCAGCGGTTAGTTTTGGGAGAGTTTTTTAAAAGCCCAAATATAAATCAAACCTCTCGACCTATCTCCCTCGCTTCAAATATACCTACAGTCCACCTGCCCAAGATTCGAAACTAGACCTTTTCTCCACCCTTAGATCTACTCTATTGTGAGACTGACGTCTTAGATAACACCGAAACCAGTACGGACTATTATTTTCGTTAGCCACAGAAGAATTTCAAGTCACCAGACACCATTGTCATTTAATGTTAATCATTGCAGGCATGACTCTAAACTAAACGAAAGTGTGCCCAAATTTGTCAAAAAAATCTTCATATTTGTCGTGGCATATCAATTGTATTTTTCTCCATCGGCGTCATTAATGGTTTGTTAGTAAACAAGACCTAAGTCGGGCTTCGAATTCCTGCCTCCCCATCACCAGAAAAAAAGATGAAACTAGCAGCCTTGTCCGTGTGACCACCTGTGTTGGTTGGGTGCAAGGGGTTGGGTGTGTATAAAGTTTGATCTAAACCCTTCTTCCATAAAATATGTTTTAGGGGGAACATAGATACACCAAAAAATTAATGGTACGGTGCACCACACAGACTTCCTCACGCGTTTATATAAATTATATTTATATCTGGTAAGATAAGTGAAACGAAATAATATAATATACATTGTTATGGAAACATAATAGGAAATAAAGAACATTAGTGTGATCTACTATGTCGATTCGGTATTGTTCGTGCAAATGGGATGTTAAAATTGAAATTTCACCAGATTTTGAATTTATATGGTCTATTATCAACAACAAAAAGGTTATTTTTACAATAATCCAATACGGCTGCTAGCCTACAGTTAAAAGAAAGGCAGACATACGCCATCATTTGGGAACTAGGACATTTAAATTTACCTTTAAGCTCTATATTATATTTATATTTTTGTTTGGCTTTATTTGTATTTCTTTTTCTTATATTTTAATTCTTCATACCTTATTAAATTAAAAAGTTGCAATATTACAGTAAAATATTTTTTGTTGAATAACAATTTGATTCCGTTGCAGGTCTATTCATAGCATTATGGTTAGTCAGTAAACTATTTGTATGATTTGCCTTGAACAACATTGCTCTTTTTGAAGGCTACGGATTGTAAGAACACCTCATTTTGAAAATACACTAAAATTAATTCGAAATACATCACCAAAAGGGTCGGATATGAAATTGGATTAGATGTATTCATTTTTGAACCACCTTCACCGCTAAGAAAGGACATTCCCCACTTGAGTTAAACAAAAATACCACTGTACTAGATCGAAAACAGGTCCGGTATGGTTGATCGGCTGTATGAAATTTCCTGGCGATGGGGTTAAGTTTGAAACAAAAAGCTCCTGGAACGTTGGGGTGCTTCTAATAAGTCACGTATGGACAGTGCGAGGCAGCTCGCTTCGCACGCCTAGCACTGTCCATACCTGATATGCGAGGCGCACATATGTTGCGAGCCGTGTGCTTGTCGGTAAACTAGTCGTGCTCAAAGGCGCCTCGGAACGTCTCGTGTGGACGGGTCTGTTGTTGCCTCGCTCTGCACTTCACACGCACCATGGACGACAACGAAGCTCTACGTGAAGTAATTCGACTTTATGAGAGTAATCGTTTATTTATGGGATGCGAAAAGTTCGGTATATTATAATAAAAATGAGAGAGAGAGGATACATAGTGTGAAATTTCCGTCGAAGTAAATATTCCTGTTAAAGAACTGAAAAAAAAAGAAGGTAAATTTGCTCTTGGGATCTTACAGACGGGAGAAATCAAGAGAGAGAAAAAGCAGAGTTACTGGATCAGGTATGTATGTATTACAAATTAAAGAAGTGAAGCGTCATACTATCATAATTTAATATATTTATACTGTACATATAGTTAATATACGAAGTACCTTCAAAATTTGCTGAGATATTTTGGTGAGAATTTATTAAATTTGGCGTTCATTTCAATTGCTACCATAGTTAAAATCACAAATACAACATTATTTTTCAGGTGCAGACGATATCTACACATCAAAATGGTTTGCGTATACATAATTTAAATTTCTTGTGGACAAAAACATACCAAGTAACACTACAGATAGCATGTCCGATGTAAGTATATTTATACATACAATTTGCTTTGCTATCGAAGAACACAAGGCTTAATGTTAACCAATACTTACCTACCTACTGTTTGTTTTTCTGAAGAGGGTACCCGAAATAAAAACAAAAAATTGATAAAGTTCATCATTGTTTCAGAATGTACAAGATCTTCTTGAAGAGACTCAAGATAAATTCGAACGCTAGTACATCGACCGTAGGCACAACCACAACATCGACTTCACAGAGTGCAGTTACTTCAACATCAACTTCTTCTTTAGCAGGACCATCTCAACGAACGAGGAAACGCCGTGCAGTTGACGAAAAAATGCATGGAAGTATGCTGAAGAGTGCATATGATATTTTAAGGAGGACATCGGGAGAGCCCAATGATCACTACGCGTCGTTTGGGAACCACTTAGCAAATGAACTGCGGAAATATGAATTGCACACACACTGCCTTATGTCAAAAAGGCCATATTGGACATATTGTTTCAGGCAGATACTGGACGGTTCGCTGACACTCATCAAAGGATATTAAACTGTTAGTTACTATAGTTCACATGATTCATCGTCATCACCATCATCTACAAAGTCAACCAAGTTGTCACCTTATTTTTATCCTTCCAATTCAACTCCAACTCCCCCAACCCCTACGCCTCCAGTCCCTACTCGTCCATCCTCAACTCTACCACCCACTACATCCTCCCCACCTACATCCCCGGCACCTATTCTCCCTTTGCCTACTTCTCAAATTGATTCTGAGCCCATGAACTCTGAAGAAACAACAATACTAGATTATTTCAAAGTTTGAATATAAACTATTAACAGTATGTTTAAAGGTATTTTCAGATATTAAAGCTATTGTTGAATTATAATCTGATATGTACTTACTTTTATTTATTCTTTTAATACTTCAATCAGAACAATCTCTTATATTGTTTGTTTGGATATTCGAAACAGGTATTGTAATCTGGTAAATGAATCACCAGTAGCTAAGAACCTCAGAGTAACTGTTAGTCTTTCCTTAACACTGATAGCCACTCGCATGTACGTATCACATTTTTCACAGCAGGATCTATCAACTCCAATATATGTTCTAAATCCTCAGTGGACATACGTACAAAATTTGTGACATCTTCCTCAAATTTTATATCTTCCAAGAGTATATTCCCATATTCCAGCCTTTCCTGAAATATTTTTTTTCACCCACCAACGTGGCCGTCGCTTCTGTTTGTTTTCTTTTATAATTGAGTGCAACACAATGTACGCAGCGGCAGCAATCTGCACCTTTCGCTGTGACAAAGCCATATCGTCTACTGACGTGCGTTGTGCGTGATGGTTTCATGGCTCGCAGTGAGCATGTGCTGATCAAAACTATTTTTTGATGCATGCCTCGAGCCGAAGCATGTGTCGCGAGGCGTGCGAAGCTTAACACACTGTCGAAACCTTCACTAGCTTTAAAAAATGTGGCATTAGTTCCTCCAATAATTAGACTACCACCAATCAGCTACGATGTTTTATACGCCGGATTAATGAAATTACAACAAATATATATTAGGTCTTGACCAATATAACATACTCAAGCCTTTACTTATATTTGTACGATATGGCAATGAAACTTTGGGTTTCAAGAGAGGACATAAAAGAGCAGTTATTATTTCGCCCTGGAGAGCTACATTTGCCATTTTGGGCCCTATGTGAATCAGGGAAATATAATTAAGGGCTTGGAATAAAGTATGTGTAGAAGCTGGTATCTATTCATCTTCAACAGTTAGCAAAATTCTCAACGGAAGACATCTGTACAGATTACTTGAAGCTCAGTCACACTGTAAACTTGTTAGCACTGTACCAGTAATCAGTTTCTAATGAATGAACTACAAGATAAAGATGGCCGAAAGAAGTTGTCGCTGTCATTGAAACAATCCTACTTGTAAAATGTCAATCCTCCCATAAATCATAGGAAACACCTTAAAACAGATAACTTAGAAGCTTTAGAAAAAATTCGAAACCCTGTATATTTGAAATGTAAGACATTTGATGGAAGTTTCAATAAAGTTCATCAGTTTATCATGACTTACATTAAACAGTTTGAACCAATGTTACAGTTCATTCGTGAAACTGGATCAAGGTATGTTTCACTATACATGACATATTTTATTGAATCGCTAGTCAAACATTTATTTGCTCGTGACCACATTAACTACACTCGGCTTCTTAATATATTTCAACAATGCAAGGTATTGACCACCAAGATCCTAACTTACGGTAGGAGCTCTCAAATGGTAATTTCTGTGTTAGTAAAGGAGTAGCTGGCTTTACAACGATAGCTCTTCATCATGGGATTGAGCATAAGAACAGGAAAATGTAAGTTATTGGTGGTGTAGTTGGTATTAAACAGAACCATGCAGCTTTGGAGAGATTTATTTTATTTTGGCGCCCGAGCTGTCAAAGTTTTCGGGTGCTTTTGAAGATGAATATAACATTAGGTCAGTGTCTAGTAACATTTGGACATAGGTATGTCACATAAGAGACACAGTTCCCTCGTAATAATGGAAGCCTGAGTCGGCCAAGATATTAAGAACAGTCTACAATGAGCTTACATATGTTTTGAGTGTATAGTTACATACCAGTAAAATACATTTAGCAAAACACCAGTAAGCATGACATGTTTTTTAAGCTATAAGTAGGTGCGAAACGAGGAAAAGGGGTTCTTGTTTTTCGAAGAGTCTTTGGAGAGTGTTAAGAGAGTTTCGATAGTTGACGACAAGGACCATCGAGGTAGGACTTGTAGTTTTTGTTCAGGACGAGTTGGAGTAGTTAATCTATATAGACGTATTCAAGGACTGACTGACATGGGCTATAACTTTCGTGGTATTTTACCATTTAAATATCTACATCCTGTTATGTACTTTAGGCTACAGTAAATCCATCAACACATCGAGTCTGACTATTTTAAACGTTCCTACCAGAAAACTCCCACCCTTTGATAGGCTATCCTGATAGATTGACATATAGATAAAAAGTAGGGGGAAGTTTAATGACTTCAGTAAGCAACATAATGAACTAACTTGTAGCAAACTAAACAGAATCATGAAAAATTAAGAACCACTCAGGGAAGTTTTTTAACTTCATGGAAACAGATTGATATTCATATAACTTGTTAACAAAAGCTGTTGTAAATTAAAAATAATGATAAAGCTAAGGTTCTCGGCCAGAGAAAAGCTCTGTTCACGCCACATAAAATGTAGGCACGCCTTTCTGTGTCATCTAATTGTAACAGTGAAAGGGATTTTAATAATAAGTGTAATAGCTCTAGTTATTTCAACAATCAAAGCTCATAAAATCAGAACACGTTAAGACTTCGCAGAGGTTTCCCGAAGACAACTGCCAGTATTGCCAAACTTTATGATGAAATTAGGCTGATATTTGACAGATATTTGTGTATATTGTGATATAAAACACTGTACAGTAATGCATATGTAGCCCACCTCGATGGCTGAATGGTCTAAGGCGCTAACCTAACAGAATGAACTACCGATGACGGAGAGATGAAGCAATGTTTGAATCTCGGTCGGGTGTACTGTGAGTGGTTTTTACTGATTGTTTGCCACTCAAATGCAGGTACACTTCCTCCAAATATAACCTTTCTAATCACTAAAACCACTAACATAGCCCAGTGGTAGTAAGACGTGGTGATATATATAAATTAATTGTATGATATCTATCTCATATTAATATGTCATTTGCAGGTCGTTTATTCAATATTGGCAGAGATGAGTTTGAAGTCGTCACTGTCACAAACTATGATGTCTGAAAATAAAACATCAGATGAAAACGTGAATTTGAGGTCACCATTAGCACAAACTGTGAATATTGAAAAGGTGAGTACTACACCATGTCTATTGGGGTCAATGCAATGGTCTTTCAATATTACACTTTTTTTTTTAATCAGACGACGTTTCCTTGAAGGCCCCACTTCTGGATTACGTGTAGGGCATTATGATCATAAAGGTGTGCTTCTGAATTCAGAATTGGGGGCAATCCATAATTTGTGGACAGCCAGTTCATTGCAAATTAAAATGTATATAGAGTAATGGCAAAAACTAAGTTCAATTGAGAAAAAAAGACTATCACAAGACTAAATAGGAACTAAAACTGCTGTATTAATATTTCACTTGTAAATAAAACATCTAAATTTTAAGTATTTTATACAAGTGCACTAACATTTACAATACACTACAATACTCTTTATGGAACCCAATCTATTATCAGTTGCTCCGTTTGGGCTGGTTGACCTACTAGTGATCAGGACACTGGTAGGTCTAATAGGACACTCGACGCGTGCTACAACTCTTCCTATCTCTCAATACAGTGGCTTCTTTCCCCAAAAAGGAAATTGTAAACACATTTTAAAACTGCCCCAAATTTGATTTGGAGGTGCACAATTTTAAGAGAGAGAAAAATTCATCACCCCTTAGGTTTACTTTGGAACCTCTAACCACACGTACCTATTTTTAGAACAGAAAAAAAAATTGAATTGGAACTGCACTGTAACTATCCAGTGCCCTTCCTATCGTACAAAATATATTTAATCTTTATCGTTATTAAATATTCTAAAACCCAAACTTATTTGTTGATTTTTATGGGCAGACCCTCTAATCCTCCTTTAGTCCCTTTATATCTTCATCCAGACAGGAAAATACAAGCTGGAATCAAACCCAGGGTACCCAATGATAAGGGTGATTACTTCATTGTACAAATATAGGGTGAGGTAGAAACAATTAGACGATATATGCTGAGGAAAGTGATGGACAACGTGCTGAGGCTTGTCTGACGACCGGTGGAGATCACCTCAGTGACATTATCTTCAAAAATTGAAGTATGTAGTTTGTATTTAGCTAGTGAATATTTGCTTTCCAATTAAAGTGTTAATTTTCAAATTACTATTCGTCTAATGGTTTCGGCCCCACCCGTATATGAAGGTATAGTGTGTGGATAGAAAGAAAGAGGTAGGCCATGTAAGGCGTGACTAAATGTTGTAGATGAATGTGTGAGAAAGAGAAACGTTAAGAGTATGTAAGGATAGGGAAGTGTGGAGAAAGTTAGTATGTAATGTATGTATGTATGTATGTATGTATGTATGTATGTATGTATGTATATGTATGTATGCATGTGTGTATGTATGTATGTGTGTATGTATGTATGTATGTATGTATGTATGTATGTATGTATGCATGTATGTATGCATGTATGTATGTATGTATGTATGTATGCATTGCATGTATGTATGTATGTATGTATGTATGTATGTATGTATGTATGTATGTATGTATGTATGTATGTATGTATGTATGCATGCATGAGAAGATGTATCTAATCAAAGCGTTTTGTTTCAGAAAGAAAACTTCTGCTGTGAAGCTGTAATTGAACTGGTTGTTGATGGTTGCACAAATAAGCTGAGATCAGCAACTTTTAGTGAGATTTCTCCTTTGAAGCTCATCAATAACTTTTTTTGGCAGTTGCAAGTTGAAAAAGATGTTTATAGAAATCGTCATATTTTAATAGCTGATATGCTCTGTTTGCCCATTGATGAAAAGATCCAATCAAATTGTTATTTTGAATATTACGTTCGCCTTATTAATCATTTAAATGTTGAAAAATCGGTCACTATACCCTTGAAATATTCATCATCCTATTATAATAACTATGAAAAAAATGTAATAAGTCTTGACACAATATCAGAGTTGTCAAATGGATTCATTAAGGATGACCGATTTATCATGGAAGCCCGTGTAGCTTTTGGTCAGTGCAAACCAAAAATAGATATTTGTAAAACGAAAGAAGATGTAGCTCAGAAAGATCTATCACTCATGGAATTTGACGTGACTTCAATATCTGAGCGAGCTGAACAACTCTTGTCCAACGGACAAGATGGGACTTGTGAATTCTCAGTGGGGGGAGAGACCAAGAGAGCTTCTAAAGTCCTGCTGGCCCTGAAAAGTCCGGTCTTCGACCGAATGTTTTTTGGTCCCTTGAAAGAAGAAGCTATAATAGAAGTGACAGACATAGAATCAGATATTTTCGATATAATGTTGAGGCACATATACGAAGCCGTATGGAAATTTGAAAGCAAAGAACAAGTTTATGAAGTGTTTTACGCCGCTCAGAAATACATGCTGTCAATTCTCCAGCGTTCTTGCCTCGAGCACGTTTGGCCCAACAAAATAGAAGATGTGGCTTTCAGTTTGAATTTCTCAAAAAACTTAAATTTGAAATATTTGGAGGAGGAAGTGATGAAGATTGTAAGGAAGGATATAGAAGAGGTCTTGAAACTCCCAGACTTTGTTGACCTGAGCCAAGATTCTTTGCTAGCCATCGTGGAACAACAAGTCCTGAATTTAGACTCAGAGTTTGAGTTGTTCGACGCTGTCCTTCATTGGTCGAGAGCTCAGTGTGAGAAACAGAGGCTGGAGGCGAACGGACACAATATCCGGGCTGTACTTGGAGATGTCCTCAAGCACATCCGTTTCCTCGCAATGACCCCTGAAGAAGTCACTGGACCTGTGTGTGACGCCGATATATTCACGACAGAAGAGCAGAACTTGATCCTCCGTCAATATATATCCAAGGAAACCGTGAAATCTCTTTCAAACGTCTGCTGCCTCAAGAAACTGCGCGAACGATGTTAAACTCTAGACTGTTTTAAATCATAAATTTGAATCCAACATGTCATTTGTTGAAAACTGGATTGCTCACATATATATATATATTGGAGTAGTGGAGAATTGGGGCTGTAACCCCCTCAGCCCCATTCTCCTGTTCTCGGTTACTATCCCACCCCACTTTACGCCAACCCTTGAGCAAGCCCCTGATCAAAATGTTTTGAACAAACATCTGAAATAATCAACCTTATGACATTAATATTTGAGCGTATGGACATTAATTGTAACTCCTATCTCTGTTTTAAAGATGTGTTAGCTGTAAAAACATTATATGTACATATACACACATATATTTGTGTTAGTTTTGTGTACAAACTAGACTAAACTAGTTTTAATATAATGTGTTTTTGTTGTGTTGAATGAAATGACAAACAACATTGTATTCTATGCCAATAAAAATATATCCAAAATATAAGCGTACTCACATACTCGATGTGACTTGTATAATGACCCCCAACCATTTATATTCCATTGTTAGGTCTCGGACACACCACGTGAACGACCATATACGAGGCGTGTCCGGAAAGTAAAGATACATCATGTCGAAGTCGTTAGGGGGAGTTTAAATTCTGGTTGTGAGTAGACTGGCGTTGACCTTGATCTTTATGGATCTCCTTTCACTTTGGTTTGGCAGTACGAGAATAGTTTTTGTTCGAGTGACACGTTATTAAAATGGCAGCGCCAATCTAAGATCCCACCAAATGTGAAGTTCGTTCCATGATACGTTTTCTGAAAGCAGAAGGTAAGCGCCCAGTGGAAATTCACAAATTTCTGCTGTTTATTGTGGCATTATGAATCGACAAAATGTGACGAAGGTGTGCCGTAAATTCTCGGAAGGAAGGACTAACGTTCGCGACGAACAAAGGAGCGGTAGGCAATCTTTGATCTACGAAGACCTTCAAAAAATTGAAAGAGAAATTCGTGCAGATAGGCGTTTGACGGGATTTCCCCATACATTCATCCGGCATAGTCATCATTTTTAAGTCCTGTTTCGAGCGCCAAACTGCAAGTCCGGTGAACCAAGCTGCCACTCATACATTGTAATAGTACATCAAACAACGATTTGGACAGCCAAAAATAATTGAAGAATTTTGCATCGTTCTCTCGTAATTCTGTGAACAATGTAACAAATGCTCCCACTCTGTCTCGTCCTACATTTAAAGGATGAACCCACCAAATTCAAAATCGTCTTTTTTTCTTCGTAAATATAATAAATACAAAGTAATTGCCTTCTGCAATCCATCGTACTGACTGTTTGGAGTTAACTGATGTCATTTGGCGACTTGAAATCTTGCCGTGCCTTTACCACGCCGTGTGTACCATGGCAGCCTGCCGTAGCCTACACGGTGCCGTGCCGTGTACGGCCACGGTCAAAAAACCGTGCATTGTGCAAGGATCCTAAAACTGACAGAAAAATTATGCTACAAAAAATTGTGCGCGTGATGGGTGCCCAAATGGTCAATGGACGAACCCAAGAAAAAACGGGTAGGTTCCGCGCTCACGCATTACGCAGAGGATGGAGACGGGTTTTTGGACTCTAGTGTGACTGGGGATGAAGCATGGGTTTATCACCACACTCCTGAATCGAAGCAGCAGTCATTGCAATGGTGCCTTACTCATTCTCCCAAAACCAAAAAATTCAAAACGTCGACTTAAGCAAAAAAGAAAAAATCATGACTACAGTTTTCTGGGACAGAAGAAGCATTCTCCTGGTTGGCTTTATGCCTCTTGGCACAATAATTAATGCCAATGCATATTGTGAGACCTTGAGACGGCTTCGACGGGCCATTCAGAACAAAAGGAGGGGAATGTTGACTGATGGCGTCTGCCTGCTCAAAGACAACGCTCGGGCCCACACCGCGCGTTCCACCACTGAGTTGCTTGACAGTTTCAAATGGGATGTTTTGGATCACCCGCCCTACGGTCCAGCCCTCGCGTCTAACGATTGCCACTTGTTTATTCACTTGAAGAAACACCTGGGTGGAAAAAAAATTCGACGATGATGAGGAGGTTAAAGAAGTCATAACATGGTTTAAAGGACAAGCGGCAGACTTTTATGACTTTGGGATACAGAAATTGGTTCCCAGGCTTAATAAATGTTTGGACAATGACGGTGAGTATGTGGAAAAGTAAACTTCTCCATATGCAAGTAGCTTTCCGTATAAGTTTAGTTAAAAACATGTATTTGTAAATGCTACGGTCATTGTATCTTTACTTTCCGGACACGCTTAGTGTAATGGCGACTATTATCAAAGCAAGCAGCTCGTGATTAATTTGATACCTAGTGCAGGTTATAGTTTCCTGCGAGGCAAAATGACAGTCCAACCAGCGTATCAGTGATGGTATCTTACAGCTATCAGAAGCTTTTTATTTCAAACATTGGTTGGAAGTCGCTAAAGTTATATTAGGTGGAAATAATTATTAGCTGCTTATTGCTTAGTAGTACCATAGCGTATATAAGTGAAAAAGCGTGGACACTTGCCGTTACATACAATGCAAATAGCAGCGCTGCGACGGATTCGAGAAACTTGAGCGCTGTAATCGAACTGGCCCGGTATTGTATTCTTTCAGTACCGGCATGGCATGTAGAAATGAGAGTGAAAGTACTGTATTATTTTGTTTAGGTTATCCATTCATTCGTTGCGTTTTGTGTTTGAAACCTCTGTTTTTAAAATTCAATATAGTACTTTTTGTTATTATTTTAATAGTTAAGTATTCAGTATAATGTAAGTAATTTATATGTATATTATTTTAATACATAGTATTTGCTTCAATCATGCCGACGTGTTTTATATCGGGATGCGATCAGCCTATGACAAAGCTTCAAGCGGCAAAATACCTTATTTTCAAACTCCTCAAGACAAATGCGAGTTTGCAAAGTGGGAGCAGGCATTTAAATAAAGAGACAGACAGTTAAGTTCGAAATATCGGGTTTGTGACTTACATTTTTCTAAAGATTTTCTTGTAAAATAAGACGATTTTTTAATAAAATGAGAAAATATTATTTATATTAACAAAGGAAAAAAATTAATACAGTGTAATATAATGTAGAATAAAATATAAAGTATTGTTTTATGAAACAAAGGTGTAAAATATAATATAATATGTAGTTTATGTAATTTACTGCAGAAAACAACATAAGGACTTCTTATAGCATTGCACTTAAGCTTGAACGTAGCTGTTAATAGCAAAATAACAATAAATATGTGGGTTCAACAGGTAAATAAATAAAATGTAAGCATAAAATTGTTCGTGTTACGATAGATTAAAGAAATACTTTATTCAGCTATGGTATTAATATTAATAAAAATTGTCAGTTTAAAATAATGTTTTTAGTATTTTGCATGGACAAAATACATGTATCATACTAATAATAAAGTGATTTATTGTAACCTATCTACTTAACTGCATTACGGCATTTTACATTATTGTATTGTTCAGTTGCTGGCCAGCCAAATCGATGCAAGCGCTTCAAGCGGCTGACCCATGTAAACTACTAGTGTCTACACTTTCTCATTTCTATACTATATTATCAATAAAAGGTGTTATCAAACACTGCTAAAATTACTGTATAATTGGCTTGTGACCTTTTGAATTAACAATTTTTTTAAAATGTTTTTTGATGTGTGGTTATGGCAACTTGATATATTATAGTGCCTGAAATAATAAATTAAAAAGATGGAAGGGGACGCGAAAAAAGGCCAGTGTTTTTCCAGTTTTTATGACAGTTTTTTTTAACTATTGCTCAAGTACAGAGAGTTTAATTTTCTTCACATGTTGATATTAACAGTTCCTGAATATCTGTCATGGGCGTAGCTGTAGGAGTGTGAAAAAAGTATCAATACTTTACTAATATAGATATTTTCCTTCCGATACTAGTATTTTTTTCCCCCGGTACTTTTACTGATATTAGTATTCACATTCGGTATCTGATCGGTATCGAAAGAAACAACTTTTTTTTGTTATCTTCACTCATGCTGGAATTAAATGTTTACTAGGGTGGACTGTGGAGGAAGAACAAATGACACATTTCACAATTATTCTCACTCATTTTCTGCAACTCTTGCGTTCAATCACTTTTAGAGCATCATAATTCTTAGCTGTTGTTTCATCTTTATTTATCAATACAACCTGATACCTGACGAATAGAGTAGCGACCCCTTCCTTTATCAATGAGCACTGTTATCACAAACTAAACAAAATAAGCTTTTGTGGAGCTCAATGAACTCACTCAACTTAAGGGTACCCCAAGCAGACGAATCAGATAAGCTTATGTGCGTTGTTTAAGCAGATGAAGCAGGGTAAGGCGTCAATTCTTTTGTTGTTTGTCAATAGTTAATAATCTATATTGATAGAGTGTAATTATAAAGGATGAATGTAGTTTTTAAAAAAATGGCACCTCCCAGAAGTGAATTGTGGAAGTTTATTTTAAGAAGTTGGATAGGGAAAAAGCGTCTTTTAAAATTGGTTTAGAAATATTAAAAACCACTATAATTTTCAGGGCTTAAATAAATAAAAAAATACAATTATTATGTGATGCAAAAGTTGAAATTACTATTATTAGATAAACACATCGATACCGATACTTTTCTTTCGATACTTGTACGGTATCGATATTTTCCTTCCGATACTTTTAATAAATACAGTATCGATACTTTTCTTTAGATACCATATCCCTACTTTGCGGCATTAGATGGGAACATTTTTCAACGAAGAGAAACAGTTGTCATTAAATTCCAGAACACCCTTGACAGATATTCAACAAATGTTGATATCACCGTGTGAAGAAAATTAAATTATATGTTTCTACTGAAGAAATATTGTATCTATTTTCGCAAAAAAATAGTATTGGCATAGAAACTGGAAAAACACAGGCTTTTTCTTGCATCCCCTTCCATCTCACCTCAATGGCGTTACAGTCTACCTCCACGCAAATGCGGGTACATGCCCTCTAAATTCAACCTTATTCATCGCTGACACATCATTGTAAGTTCTATACATAAGCCCGAACGGCTAGTAATATGCGGTGATAATTTTTTTTTTTACAAAATGTCATATAAACCTATAAAATCCAATTAAGGAAAAAAATTACAAACTGGTCACGGGAATCAAACCCAGGGCCTTTGTCCTAACACGCCAAGGCTCTACCATTGAGCCATTCTGGTTCGGCTCTAATCCAGAGGATTCTTACACTTTTTTTTAAACGTCGCGTCTTTATACACCTATGTACTAATTACGTTAATGGTTTTAGGAATTAGGAAGGCTATATTTAAAGGAAGTGTATCCGAATTTGCTTGGAGTAAGAGTGGAAAACCTTTTTGAAAAAAACCTCAATACACCCGACCAAGATTCGAGCTTCAATCTTCCTGTCATCGGCAGACTTCGTCTACTGCGAAAGTGATGCCATAGATCACGCGACCACTGGAGCTGGTGAAATTATAGTACATAGTAAGTATAATTATAAAATATAATATCAAAGATGCAACATTTGATAATGCTTTGAGTTTGTCAGGGTTTAATGAATGAAAGACGTATTGAGGAAAAGAGTGGACAGCTTATTATAGAATCACCAGGGTATATACGATGAAAAGTTTTCAGTAAAACGCCTCAAATTCACAAATGTACAGTCTTGGTTTTTTTTTTAATTCCCTTGTTTTTCAAAATAAAAAAAACTTTTCTCTCTGTTTTGAAGATTCATCCCTAAGTGTCTCCACTATACAGGGAAAATTCGAGGGTCAACACTATCTGTAAGATGCGGTGTTATATAATAATAGAAGACTATATCGGGAAATATTTATGGGTTTATTTCTACGATTTTTTCTAGGAACGATTTTAAGGATTGAGTATTAGCAAAGTCCATGGTTTTAGTGTCGGTACTATACTAGGGAATATTCATGGTTTGAGTGCCGCCACTGTCGACGGTTTGGGTGTCTGCACCTTTCTTGTTAAATCGATTGTTTTGAATTTCACCACTATAACTGTTGAACAAAGAGATTATTTCTAGCAGGCTCTATACACAGCCAACAATCAAGTGACGCAGTTCGGGGGAACCCCACCCTGGTTAGACAGTGTCACCAACCGCGAGCTAACTTTAATAGCCGTTGAACGCAATTTTAAAACAATTGTAATCTTGACAAAAACATTTAATTATTCTATCAATATCTGTTCCCTCTGTTCGGTGGCAAATAAATAGTGAATTTTTTATGTGTTTGTTCTGTTGGGACAACTCGGGATGTTAAAGTTGGTACCTCTGTTCGTTACAGTTGTCGAATTGCGCCCTCTCTACTTCGCAGTTGTCTAAAATTCTTGTTGCGTTCTTCTCTATTCTGAGTGCTGTATTGCGATTGTATAATGTGGCTCACTTGAAGTGCCTTTTTAAAAACTGTGTTTAGTATTTTAGTAATGACGTAAGAAGGTGGATACAGTCAGATTTTCATAGGTCTGACACCTAGGAACGTTACGCTTATAGCTGTACGTCAAGTAAGGTAGTTTCAGCTGTCACTTTAGATAAATATTAATATCTGTAAAATAACACTCATTTTCTTTGTCTGCCTCTTATATATTAATAAAATTAAGAGTTTGTTTGTCAAGAACATTGAAACATATATATATATCGCACATAGAGGTTTGAAATTTAAATATTAGTAACCCCAATCCACGAGCAAGTGCACCTTGAAGCTGGAATTTGATATTTTTGATAAAAATAATATATATTTTTAAACAACTAGGTCGGAAGAAATAAAATGTTTGTTTTTTATGTCTGGTTAGAGCAAATAAAAGCAATCAATTGCGTGGTTACCCTGGGCACTTCTGATAGTGCTGTATATTATAAGATAGTTTTGTTTGAAAAAAAGAAGTGCCTTAAATGTGCGATTTTGTGTTTACAATCCCCCAAAACCCAAACTTCCAATCGTCAACACATTTTTCATGAAATTCCGGAATATTAAAATATCTACCAATAAAATCACGTTTTTAAATATTTTTTTAAAATTCAATCTACAATTATTATTTTACAATATTGATCTTGTAATCACGGGAAATTTGCTGTTTGTGGTTGTGTGTATAAATGTTAAAAATGTTTTATATTTCATAATATGACAAAGAAAAAAAACCCGCCCCCTTTGCGTACTATTCACTTTACTTATCGTTTGTTTACAATAGTAAACATGGCTGTCGAGGACGTTGTTGTGTTAACAAGAGAGGGTGGCTTCAAGTAGTTACTATCTATCCCCCACCCTCCCTTATAAAGAAAGTCTGATGTTCTCGTACTTAATTTAATAGAAAACTTATATTGAAATAATGATAGAATTATTATTATTATTAGCACCGCGTCTTACTACCCGTTCAGGTTATACACACTTACTCTAATGTGCAATGGTAGGGTGATTGTGAGACGAAATGGAGGACCTACAGTTTAACGTGGGATCCGAACCACGGTGAAGGCTTGGCATTCCACACATTCACAAGTTGTGATTAATGCACGTCTTGTCAGAGGTGAAGGAAGGGTTTGGTAATCAGATAAATCTGTGCTGGGACCGAGGATTGAACCCCGGACCCCCAGCACAGAAGTCTGAATAATTATAGAAACTAGCTCCATCGGTGTTCGCATGCTCTAACGCGTAGCCCTCGTGTTAGACTGGATTGCCGGTGACGGGGATAAGCCCTATCGGTTTTCGAATCACAGTTTTGTGTGTGTTTTTTTTTTCCTGAATGGTTTTCCAAACTCCCTCCACGCGAATGAGGCTAAGCTTACTCTCTAATTCAAGCTTCATAATCTCTTAACGCATTAGTGAAATTAATATTCGTGCCTTACCCGTCTCGGTGGCGTAGTTAGCTAACGCACTAGTCGTGTTGAGCTCGACCACCGAGGATGGGGAGATCGAGGTTCGAATTTCGGTCGGGTGAACTGGGGGTGGTTTTTCCTAA
>CABFWO010003161.1:0-11043 GCA_902155825.1 Timema genevievae | reverse complement strand
TTTAGCATTAATTATTGGAAATTTAGCGTTTTGTGGCATAATTTAGCATTGTGTAGCAAAATAAGTAAAAATGTATTTCGTCAATGTTTTTAGGACCTATACAAAGGATTTATGATAAAAGCAACGACTAACGGAATGTGGCGATTAGCCGGATGGGCTGTGGAAGGCACAGGATGCAAGTAAAACCCGAGCTGAAGCACACAGACGAGTGAAACTCAATGATTTTTTAATCACTTATTTCCGCTGAAAAACATCGTTTTATAGAAATTCTGAGCATTTTATTTAAATGCACAGCATTTTCAGGGAATTTGCGTCTATCTCGCTAAATAGAATAATTTAGCTAAAATACTCTCAAAATCACGTTTTTCGCGTTAATTCGCGAAATAAAAATTGCTTTAAACACTTTCAAATGCCATGAAACGCAAAGAAAACTTATAAATACCCTATTTTCGACCCTTTTTTTTTCTTTTCGCGTTTTTCGCTAAAGCGAATTTACCCTATCTCTACACATCAGTTGTCGACTGGTCCGAGGCGTCACTCTCGCAATCGACTAGATTTTCAAAGACGGGGAGATTTGGTTTCGAACCCTGGTCGGGTGTACCGAGACTTGTTTTCTTAAATGTGATTGGTTAAATTCATCGTAATGTATATATATATATATTTTTTTCTAATAACTATTGACATTTTAAATATGTAGGGTGACTTCTGGAGAGGAATGCGGGTGCAGTTCACAAGAAAGGGAAGGGGACCTAATAGCGGCACAACTTTGTTGATGGCTTGGTTAAGATAGGAAGTATTTCACTCTTATGTCGGCGGCGAAGAACAGATACCGCCTCCCCCCTCCCCTCTATAACACCAACCCCCTCGCCGACAAACAGGGATGGCCCGGGCAGGTCATTCATTACACCAGTGACTAACGAAAGGCTTTGTTTAGTGTAGAATACATAATTTGGGGGTAGCGGCAAGCTTCTAGAATGTTCCTTTGGAATCTCTTTATCATTTTTGGAGCGAGGATTATCTGCCCAGTGTTTTTAGTTTCGGTTGGGGGAAGCAGTTGTCCCGGTCAATAGTTGACCCAGATCACCATATAAATGTAATCAGCGTAGCTTATAATACATACTCCTAATCAATTTATTTATTGAGAAACTACTTCACTTTGATTAATCAACCCTAAGAAGCATCGCAAGTTAATAAACTAATCTCTTAATAAAAAATTCTACGACGGTTACTGTTTGACAGGGAAAATTTTGAATGTAGCAAATGGTTTTCCACTCACTCACTCAAGCACTCACTCACTCACTCTCAATCTCTCTCTCTCTCTCTCTCAATGAAAATGTGGGTAAGCTTCCTCAAAATTCAACCTTCTTTCTCCCTAGAATATTAGCGTAATTAGTACATATGTGAATAACCAGTACGGGTAGTGATATACGGTGCAGCTAAAAAAAAGTTTTAGGACAGAAATTATATATTATTTCACCTAATTGCAGTTTATGATTCCTCGTCTGCAACCACAAGCTCCTCCCTTTTCGTGGCACAAAATTCCTTTAAAGATTATGAACAATATGCACTTAATTGCCTTCATGCAGAATCTGCTTACACTGAACGATAGCATCCTAACCTTGATCACTAGTACCAGGGCGCTGTTTTATACGAGACCCAATAGCGGGATCAAATAAAGTAAACTCGCTTCGTTTCAAATTATATGGAAGGGACATAAAAATGCCTTAACTCCCCTGGTAAAAATGTCTTTCAAGTACAGCTTGTTCCAAAAATTTGTTTAGCTTTAACTGGCCCTATAACTTGTGTAACATTTTTTATACAAATTCAAGTACGATACATACACATGATTATCTCTTATGTGCCACGAATCATTCTTATCGTCTTCCATCTTATACCGTTATAGGAGTTCAGCTTTCCAGGTTTGTGCTAACACTAGCGTAACATGATAGATTTAGTAGTAATATTTCACTAGAACTAGAATATGTCACTATTATAGAACATTATACGCAGATTAAAATGATAGAACTGTCTTAGAAACAACTTAATAACCATCAGTTTGGCGATTTTTCTCGTACAGCCTTGTAAAAATGGTTAAATCATCGCAGCACTCTTCCCACACGAAACCTTAAACCAGACCTGGCACTCTAAGACAGTGAATCCGGCATAAGTGTGGCAGTAACGAGGTTATACTCCTATCAGTAAACTCGAAATTACAAGTTATTTCATTATTTTGTTTCAGAAAGAAGAGTTTTGCTGTGAAGCCGTGATTGAGCTAGCTGTGGACGATTGTATTAATAAGCTGAACTCCACAATTATGGACGAATATTCCTCTGCAAGACTGATCAATGGTTTCTATTGGCAATTAAACGTCGCGAAAGATTATGAAGAAAGTCTAGGAGCGTACCTTTTCTGTCTGAGTAAGGACAAAGGATCCTTACCAAACTGTTATGCCGAATATAATATCCGGCTTTTGAATCGTATGGATTCAGGAAAGTCGATAACAGTGCGCGAGGAACGATGGTTTTCAGACAGTAAAGCCAAAAGGTCCGTGATTTCAGATCTTGACACGATATTAAAGATTTCGAATGGTTTCATCAAAGACGATACGATGTTGTTTGAAGTCCGCGTGGCATTTGGGTCTTGCAGACAAAAACAAGATGCATTCCTGACGAAGAAAGAAGCGATCCTTAAAGAGATGTTGCGCATTGAAGCTGCCAATGATCCAATAGCTACAAGAAGTGAGCAACTTTCTTTCGAACCAAACGATATTTGTGAGCTCTTGGCGGGAAGGAAATGTTTCAAAACGATTTCGACAGTTTCCAAAATTCTGCCAGCCCAGAAAAATCTTGTTTTTGAGCAAGTATTTTTCAATTCTAACAAAGAAGAAGTTGCAGCAGATGTGTTCCATGCCATTTGGAAATACAAGCTTCCGAAACTTACCTACGCCTTCCTGGAACACATTTGGCCTACCGACTACATGGGTGACGTTATTTTTCCCTTGAACTTTGCGATGAAATTAAATTTGAATTATTTAGGGGAGGAAGTGATGAAGATTGTAAGAAAGAATTTAAAAGAAGTCTTGAAACTCCCAGACTTTGTCGACCTGAGCCAAGATTCTTTGCTAGCCATCGTGGAGCAACAAGCCCTGAATTTAGACTCAAAGTTTGAGTTGTTCAACGCTGTCGTTCTTTGGTCGAGAGCTCAGTGTGAGAAACAGAGGCTGGAGGCGAACGGACACAATATCCGGGCTGTACTTGGAGATGTCCTCAAGCACATCCGTTTCCTCGCAATGACCCCTGAAGAAGTCACCGGACCAGTATGTGACATTGATGTACTTACGACAGAGCAACAGAATTTGGTCCTTAGGCGATATTTCTCCAAGGGTACCACGAAGACGCTTTCGAATGTCTGCTGCCTAAAGAAACCACGTGAAAGAGTGGGATAACGTTTATTTGAAAGAATCGTTAACTTTGACGACTGAATGCTATCATGGTAAATAATTACTATCCTAAGCAATTAAACTTGTAAATTAATTAATGGAATTAGGTACCATATTTGTTTAAAATAGGACAACTGTTTTCTTCCTGCATCAGGGGTGGTTTTTCAAATATTCTTGATGGCCAAAGCCAAGAGGGATCTTCTGAGAGTATGAAACTTCCCCGCATCTGAAATGGTCAACTAATTATTACTTCATATTAAAATTCATATTTTCAAGTTAGTAAAAGAAAAGTAAGGATATGTTGTCATGAAATGATGAACTATCATAATATTTTTGTATTAATGATATTTTATGCTAAATGCGACGTCCAAGTCATGCTTTGTGTCATGCTAAGTATTGTGTGGGGCAGCTGCAGCTGATTATCTTCATGGTATGTGACGTCACGGAACAAACAACACGAAATTGCTCAGTTAAGAGCAACGTTTTCACGTAACTATGCTACAAATTAGGAGTGAGTGCTATTATAGCTCCTCATCCCCACCCGCCTTTTCTTCTTCCCCCTTTGACCCTCCAAAATTTAATTTTAGTTTTATGCCTGGTAAAAGCCTTAAAATAAGTTGCATGCAAAATACCATATTTAAATAGTTACTAATCATTATTTTAAAAACAATCGTTTTAAAAACATATTTCAAATTATGTTTTATTTATTTTTTCTAAATACCCAATTAAAACACAAAATAATACCTTATAATTGAAACTAGTTTAATTTTTTTAAATAATGTGGATCAAAGTGTTAACTACTTAAAATATATGTTGTATGTAATACACAGTTTAATTTGAAAAGATTTACTGTATGTGACACAATTTAACTAACTGAAAAGATATAGGTATTGTATATGACACAGAGTTTAATTAATTGAAAATTTATATTGTATGTAACACATAGTTTAACTGAAAAAAGTAATACACAGTTTAATTAAATATATATAGTTGGTATCACACAATTAGATTAAATGAAAATATATATTGTTTGTAACACACATTTAAATTAACTGAAAATAAATATTATATGTGGCATAAATAGTAACCAGACTTGTTTCCTTATATATGGTTTTATTTAAGCGAGTAAATGACCAGTACATGGGTCTAAAATGTTTTGGTATTAATAGAAAAATGATGTGTTCTCATACAAATATTTTGCTATAGTACTAAATTTAGTAATATAATTGCTCTAAAATTTTAGTTTTAGATTAATGTTTTGCAAAACGGTCAACAATTTTGTTGACTTCAACCGGAACAACTTGATGGAAATGAAGTAATGCATGACCTTAAAACACGTTCATCCGTAACTGCCGTACGCAGCATAATATAGGCTTATAGGAGTCGGCTCTTTACAACATCAAGGTATAGTTTTAAATGTGTTTGATTATTTTTGAAACAAGGGCTAAGGGGGTGGTTGCACCCTCCAACCCCCTTCTGGATCTACCGCTGCGTCCAAGAAAAAGTTATATCTATACTTTGAATTGTAATTATATAAGTTAAACATATAATATAAATTGCCATATTTTTGTAAACAGCTAATGGTCTAATGTTACTCGCATTTTTAAAAAATAAAACAATGTTATTGTTCCAAATATGATTCGCTCTCTGTGTTGTAGACTAAATAAATAAGTTATATTTTTGTAGTATAACCAACTTTCTAGATTGATGTATACTC
This sequence comes from Timema genevievae, assembly GCA_902155825.1. NCBI lineage: Eukaryota > Metazoa > Arthropoda > Insecta > Phasmatodea > Timematidae > Timema > Timema genevievae. The sequence goes on along the minus strand of CABFWO010003161.1, from coordinate 5,887 downwards.
ATATATTCGAATCCTTCACAAAACAATTGACACGACATATTAACTGTATGTAGGTAAAATAACCCTAAGTTCCATTTAAATATACCCGCCAGAATATTTAAAAAATATATTATCTATCTGAATTTTCCAGAGGGTTAGGAAAGGGGGTGGGTGGGTGGGTTATGAACTTCACTGAAAAGAAACCGACCTAGAACATTCGATAGAGGATTTTAAAATGAAATGCAGTTACGGACAGCCAATAACTTATTAATTTCTGTGTAAAGCACCTCTACTATCAAACATTTGAACTAATAACTAACATAAACAATAGCGGAGGGCAGGAGACGTCATAAAAATATGTTTATAAAAAACTTAAGGAAAAAACGGCAAAATAATGTTATTGATACACAATACAGCCCCCCAGATTTATATATTCTCATATATATAGATTTATAGATATGTATATATATTTATATATACATTGTTATAATATGTGTGGATTATTTACCGTTACTTTATGAACGAAAAATTATGTAAATAGAGAAATAATATGGTTAAAAAAAAGCTATTTTTAAAGTTAAAGCTATTATATTTATATCCTAAAAAATAGTTTAATTTGCACCAGACCCTACAAATATCTGGACCAGCTTAATCACATTAACAGGGTATGGATGAGGGAGGCAAAATTTTGAGGAAATGTACCCGGATTTGCACGAAGGTAGAGCGAGACAAAATATTAAGATAAAACCCCCTCAAGTAAACCTGGCCATGATTCGAACCCTTCTTTGTCACGGAGACGACGTTAATGCCGTAGAGGTGTATGAAGGTGTTCTTGTAACTTTTAAAAAATAAGTAGAGTTTGTAATCCATTAGGAAATGTTTTACCTCTATTTTGGTATGAGTTATATTCTAAATTAACAATCCACTTTGGCGGTCTTGGGGTAAAGTGTTCGCCTCAGGACCCAATGTTAGTGGGTTCAAACCCAGCCGGGGTCGACGGATATTTCTTGAGCGATAAAAATCCGTAGCACAATTTCCTTCGGAGGGGAAGTAAAGCCGTCGGTCCTATGTTGATTGTGGCATGTAAAATAACCCTGGAAGTTATGTAAAAAAAATACCTTCACTTTCAAAATCGGTAGGCTCTTTCGCTCTTGCTCATAGAAATTCTCGTCTGATGAAATAATCAGTTGTTTCAGAAAGTGCACGTTAATTACCACCAGATAAATAGATAATTAATAAAAACAATCCACTTTAATAGCTCGGTGGTTTCTGGACGTCTACAACGCGTCTCGACGCTCGGGTAGGTGACCACTAATTGTCTGCGTACACATAGAGCTTCGTCTCCTCTCTCTTAACGAGGTCTGGAAGACAAGTCTCGTTATAAATAAATAAGTGTATGAAGAAGGCGGGCGGAGGTCTCTTCACCGGAACAAAATGAAAGCTTTACACACCCGAACCTTCTTTGTGTGTCAGGAAAGTCTGAGAAGAAAATCTGTACTAACTGCCCCTTTCACACGGGAGATGTTTCTCTACTAAATCCAGTAGAGAAACTTGCACTGAAACAATTATGACACGATCATTGTTATCATCCTTGTTTGGGATTAGTGAACTTTTTTTTTATGTCACTCCTTCTCGCCACCTCACCTCCTAGGTAGCCCTTTTAATGAACGGGTATAGATTGGAAGGGCTACTTTAAAAAATGGTACTCGCATTAGCATGGTTAGATAATGTGAAAACACCGCAGGGAAATCACATGCTGTAAAAAAAAGTGAATCCATCAACCTCGACTATAGCGAGCTTAGTTCCTTAAATTGTGTGACCATCTGTGTGGATAATATATTGTATAAAATATATATATGTAGCCTATACGTACTAATCCACCCCCTGTGCCTATTATAGATGATAGCCATTCCATACAACATGAATGCTCTTAAGGTAGTGCTTCCTATATTTTTTATAACTGCAACCCCTTTTTTTAGAACGACTAACACTTGCGGCCCACTAAGCTTTAATGAACACAAGAGGGTTGAGGATTATTTTTAAAAAATTTTTAAAAAACATTATTCGTTATAATCTTACAAACCTATACATTTCTATTGATGAGGCGTGTGCAAGGGTTGCGCTTGTTTCCGGTTCCTGTTGATGACGTCACTGACGTCCATGTCAATGCGAGGTCATTTTCAGGCGCAAGGAGTTCGACATTTGGTTTCAAAAAACTGTTTTGATTCCCAACATCGCCGAAAATCCAACTTTACGGATGTACGAAGATGTGAAAATGTAAGGCCACGTGACGTAGGAGGTTACAGGGAAGGATCCTTCCTACCCTCTGAAGGACACTTCACAATCACCCGTGTAGGCAAGGAACCATGTTTGGTAAGGTCACGTGACTGAGGGTGTATCAGTGAAGGATCCTTCCTACCCTCTAAAGGACACTTCATAATCACCCGTGTAGCTAAGGAACCATGTTTGGTGAGGTCACGTGACTTGAGGGTGTATCAGTGAAGGATCCTTCCTACCCTCTAAAGGACACTTCACAATCACCCGTGTAGGTAAGGAACCATGTTTGGTAAGGCCACGTGACGGAGGATGTATCGGTGAAGGATCCTTCTTACCCTCTAAAGGACACTTCACAATCACCCGTGTAGGCAAGGAACCATGTTTGGTAAGGCCACGTGACGGAGGATGTATCAGTGAAGGATCCTGTCTACCCTCTAAACTGTCCTCGGGAGTCCCGTCTACTGTGAGAGTAGTGCCTTAGACCATACGAAGCTGGTACCTGTTACTGTTAAAATGTAATTTTGGGGTGAAGCGTAGTTTTAAACAACAAACCACTATTTAAATGACAGTTGAACGTCTGCAACGCGCGGTTGTCCGCACCAGTAGTCGCGCAGAAAAATGAGTCAGTCTCGTCTTGTCTGGTTTCCTTGTGACAAAGAGGTCAGGGGCTCAAATCCTTGCTAGGGGAACCCAGGTCCCCGCCCCCACCCCCTTTCTAAATGGTTCTCTAGTCTACCACCACGCTAAATGCTAGTACACTTCTTCTAAATTTACCTTCCTCTTCCATGTCATTTTGGTGTAAATATGTGCATGACTCAGATGGATAGTAAGATACAGCAGAGCACCGAATAAAAAAATCACACACAATTTCTCATAATGTGTATAAAAGCTTGAAACAAAGTTTTGAAAAATTGGTTATCATTAAATCAGCCTCAAGTCAGTTTTACCCAAAAAATAAACATATAATCTCTTTAATCACACTAACACTCGTTTGTGTATAAATTTTTTAAAAAAGTGTACAAATCAAATTTGTAAAAAAAAATTGGTAAACTACCCTTAAATAAATATCTCCACCCAAACAAGTATATATTTTCATTTGTCGTGTCTAACACTCCTTATCCATTCTAAGCAAAATCGTTGGAGCCATTTTCGAAAAAATTGGAATTAAAAAATCATTCATCAGTTAGGCCTAAACTACACTTAATTTAGGGCTTTTTTTATTTTGACCTTAGATCTTAAGATATAGCCATATAAAATCTAAATATAAAGTTTTAACAAAATCAATCAAACCATTTAGGTTCTAAGTCCAGAAACATACAGACAGACATAATTATTGTAGAATCCACTTTTTTTTTTAATTTGGGGGCACACATGACGTAAAAATTCATCATAATCTCGAGGTAAAAAAGTTCACGATCACAATACCCTCTCTATATATGAGAAAGTAAAAACATGCAAAGCGTAGGAATATAACCCCGGATCAGAGACACGCGTGCTAACAGCTAAGCCGTTAATCGATTTTTTTAATGTGGTGGAGAGAGGAGGATGAAGGGGTAAAAGAGTAAGGGTCGTTTCTAAGGGTGGTTTAGGAAACTTTAATTGCGACGTTTCTCCGCTAAGTTTATCTTTGTTCGGGAAGGATCCAACTTGGTCCTTCATTATCCAACTCTGCCCCTGCGAGCTATCGCCAAACTTTGGGCAAGAAGTAGTTCTGGCTAGCCCACAATGTTCCTTAACGACCCCTCACACTCTCCTCCATCCGTTCAAACAGTTCGGTAGAACCGGCTGCTAACGGAACATGTGTTTGATTTAAAATCGAACTCGATAAGACAAAGAAACTGTCTTTAAAATAAGTTTCCAAAATAATTCACGCCTAGATTTATTTTACGTGCTCTGCATCCTACTACCCACCCTGAATATGCGCATCTTACCTGGCTAACATTAAACCATAACATCAAGGTAACTATTTGGGTAATATGAAACTATAACATCAAGGTAACTATTTGGGTAACATGAAACCATAACATCAAGGTAACTATTTGGGTAACATGAAACCATAACATCAAGGTAACTATTTGGGTAACATGAAACCATAACATCAAGGTAACTATTTGGGTAACATAAAACCATAACATCAAGGTAACTATTTGGGTAACATGAAACCATACCATCAAGGTAGCTATTTGGGTAACATAAAACCATAACATCAAGGTAAATATTTGGGTAGCATGAAACCATAACATCAAGGTAACTTTTTGGGTAACATAAAACCATAACATCAAGGTAACTATTTGGGTAACATAAAACCATAACATCAAGGTAAATATTTGGGTAACATGAAACCATAACATCAAGGTAACTATTTGGGTAGCACTAAACCATAACATATAGATAACTATTTGGGTAACATGAAGCCATAATATCAAGATCTGCAAAACCATATTATTATGTTGAGTTGTTACTTAAGAACGCCAAAACTTCCACAACAAACTATTTGTTTTTAGTTTTGTTTTTTCTTTTAACTGTTTGTACATTATTGAAACAACTTTTGAAAGAACCTTTTGGATGTTTCTTTTAGTGGAAGCGGCTTCTGTGGCTCACTTAAAAATGCTTAGCAACCGAGAACGTCTAAAAGGTTACATTCTTGTCATAAATCAAGATATTAATAATTATTATTACTATACTTAGCACCACGTCTTACTACCCGTTCGGTTTATACGCTTAAGTACTAATTACGCTGATGGGTTAGGAATTGGGAGGGTTGAAAATAGAGGAAGTGAACCCGCATTGGCGTGGCGAGAGAGTGGAAAGCCATTTAGGAAAAACCACCCCCAGTTCACTCGAACGAGATTCGAACCTCGGATCTCCCCTAGCGCGTTAGCTAACTACGCCACCGAGGCAGGTATCAAGATTATTAACCAGCCTATAGAAGGGCGGTTGGTGACGTCATACAAACTGTGTTCGGTTGTGTTCATGCGCTGTTTACAAACTATTATAAACATTTTATTTTGAAACTAATATTTTTAATATATTTTATTTAAGTTATAACAAATCACTTATTTATTTTAGTAGCTATCAGAGATGATAAGTGCCAACACATGTGGATATAGAGTGTCATGTGATCAGCACAGTGAGCTCTCCATCAGTTAATCTCAGTTTTCTGGACCGGAGTTGCTACTTATTTATTCAATTGGCTCCTCATTTGTCCTCATGAGGCTCCGTTTTACGCCAGACACTACTTCACAAAAAATTCTGGAAGCGCCGAGAATCGTACCCGGGACCTCTGTCTGGATTTGTAGCCAGGGATTCTGACCACTCGACCACAGAGGCTGTACAAGTGTGAATATACTACATTATAATATATTATTTCACGCACTATCTCTTGTTGCCATAGCTACGAACCAAAAATACATAATATTAGTTTTATGAATATATTTTGTTCTTTCAACAAGTTCTGAAAACGCCAATTATATGGTAATCCTTAGGGAAGTATTATTAAAAACCATTGACAAGAGAAATAGGATTAGGAATGAAGTTATCCGGGGAAGAGTTGGGGTACAGGGAGTACATGAGATAGTAGAGGAAGCAAGACTGAGATGGTATGGACATGTAATGAGGATGTTGGAGTACA
>CABFWO010003160.1:61616-95624 GCA_902155825.1 Timema genevievae | reverse complement strand
CTAGAGTCTATTACATATAAATACATCAAATAGTGTGTTGGGGGACGAGGGCACCTAGAGTCTATTACATATAAATACATCAAATAGTGTGTTGGGACGATTTTTTTATATGAAATTAAACAATATTTCATTTATTGAGATTACATATTATTACAAACAGCATGATTAATCCACGGGATTCCTTTAGAAATATCTAAATATTTTTAGTTGCGTGTAATTCATAGTAAAATATTCTACGATATAGTCGTGACCATACCAAGTTATTTATTTTAAAAAAATATTTGAGGTATTTGACGTGCACTTTCTGTATCCACTGATTATATCAGCACACGATAATTTCTATGAGCAAGCGAGAAATGGCCTGCCAATTTTGCAAGGAAAGGTATTTTCAGATACCTTCCAGGGTTCTTTTACATGCCACAATCGACGGATTTACATCCCCTCCAACGGAAGTTGTGCTATGGATTTTTACCGCTCAAGAAAAATCCATCGACCCCGGTTGGGTTTGAACCCATGAGTATAGAGTCCTCCGGAGGTGACAGAAGCTTCTTTATTATAAACATTGACTGAAAGTCATTAATGTCAATCTATTCGGAAATAGTTATTTGCCTAGTAATACTATATCATTAATAAAAAGTGTTATCAGACGCTTCTAATAATACTTTTAGCCAATGTTTGTAATAAAGAACCTTGTGCTATCTGTCAATTACCTACACTCCTACTGTAGATGGACTATATTAGCGGGGAGGTAGAATGGGCAATCGCCCCTAAGAGTACTCGACCCTAGATTCGAACTGTAGCAACAAAATGCGGTGTCTTACTATCCTATATTGTTAAAAGTGGACGCCAAATAACAACATATTAACAACAAAACAATATAATAGTTTACATAAAAGATACGCTTCCCCTTGTTAAACGGCAAAACTGAGTTTTTATTATTCCTTCTCCATCATAGTAGCCAAAACAATTATTTGTCATGACGTAATTATACAATGTACAATTACACAATTTACTGAGAACAGAAATAAAAACTTTTGCGTAGAAATCCCTTGTTTAACTTAAAAATAAGTGTAATTAAATATCAAGCCAAATAATGTGTGTGTTGTTATTACAGGAAGCTGCTGTTGGCGTAATTAGCAGCTGGGACCGCAATTAGTAGGATATACGCACTAATTGATCGTCACATGGCGTCAAGTATAAATTAGTTTCAGAAGACTGTTGGCTGGACATCGCCCGAAACGAATGACGCCTAAACGCTCGAGATCACTGGCGAGGCTTCTTGAGATATTAAAATAACCGGTTTATTATTGAGAAACCATGCTGCAGACTAACAAGTTGTAAAAATAAGATAATGGTTATGAAAGCGTGTAGGAATTTGACGTGTACGTTGGCCCTTTTTAAAGATCCAAACCATAAACAAAGATAGCAATAACCAAGCTATGTCTTCTTAAAGCTTTACAAATTAACATTATCCGTCAAAATTGTTGCATGAATAACTCACACGAATCTAGAGTTAAAACTGCCAATAAATGTCGGTCCTACTATAGCCAGTGAGTGTGAGCAACAAGAATCTTGCAGGACGTCTGGAAGCACGGGAATCCCCCGACACCCAATTACTATTGAGTTCTGCTGAAAAACCCGATACTGAGTCACAAAAAAAACTTAAGGTGGGAATACAGTGAACGCGAGAAATGGCAAGTGTTTTACCAGTTTTTTGGCAAAATTTTTTTGGCTAGATTTAGATAAAATATTGCTCCAGTAGAAACGTAAAGTTTAATTTTCTTCGCGCGGTGATATCAAAAGTTATTGAATATTTGTCATAAGCATAGCGGCATTATATGGCAAACTTTTTACGAAGAGGAAAAGTTATCATTAAGTTCTAGAACACCCTTGTTGTTGACACAACTGTTGATATCACCATGTGAGGAAAATTAAACTCTATGTTCCTAAAAAAAAAAAGTTTTGCTATAAACAATGACCTTTTCTCGCGTCCCCTACACACTCATCTTAAGTGACGTAATCTATGACGCATGATAAAAAATTGCCCTGTCAGAGCCGTATTGATAAGCCGTAGCTATCTTCTCGATACATCTATTTCAGTTATAGGATGATTTTGGTAGGAAGAAGTGTTTGATAGTTACTCAAGTTACTAAAAAAATTAATATATTCATACATCAAGTCATGTGATAAGCAACTGTCACTTATTATAGATATTATCATTGCCTATAAAATAACACAATATAGTAAAATGCTATCAATGTTGGCCATAGATAAATAAGTTTGAAATTTCTATCCAAACTGTTCTCTGAATCAAAATCAAATTGAATGGGGTAGGTAAGCGTGGGATATGGCAAGGAGACAGGTACAGTTTATCAATGGGCTTAGGGAAAATTTAATTTGGGAGGGGGGGAAGGTAAAAATCGTAAGTTTATGACATGATGTTAAGACTTATTGTTAATGTCTAATAAATAAGAACATTGTTATTTTCTACAGGAGTAGTGGAACTTTATTTGTGTTAGAGGGTGGAATAAGGGCAGGGGGGGAAGTAACAAAAAAATAGTTTTTAGGGTTTTTTCACCATCCTCTCCCCCAGTTAATGTTAGAAAATTGGATCCTCCTAGAAACTATTAATATAGGTACTCATTTGGAGAATGTTTGAAAATTATACTCTTTTTAAAAGCTATTTAGAATAGTGATAGCCCATACATTTTTGGAAATTTGAATACTACTATTTGGAATAATCCCCACCTGGATTTTTTTTAACTAGACGCCTTAAGAACGTATTGAAAGTGGTCTTCGCCCAACACATATTTGAAAACTGAATGCTTTTCTAAGTTATTTGAAGTTTTGATACAAAGCCATTTTTAAGCTTCATATTAAAAACATCGGGGAGGGGGGGTTTGAACCCCCTAGTCTCCCTCCCTATTCCCAGGATTATCATTACAGCTCTCCAAGACTTTTTAGTTAGTTAAGAGGGTAAATTGAGCCCCTTTAGTGAGAAAAACAATAATCGAATGATCGGTATCGACCTAATCGACAAAAGGGCTGATGAGTCCAGCCCTAACTAGCATAAACAATAATAGTGATTCAAGTAATGGTAAAAATGTTGATACATATCTTTTTTCCCATAGAAAACCAAATAACAAATAAGTTTACGAGTTAGTTACATCATAATCCAGGCTTTGACTACAAGCTATAAACTAAAGATTTGTCCACCATCTTAGATCAGTCGGTAGCGTGTTTGTTTGAGTTAAGGGTCCCTGCATGACTGAAAAATGTACCATGGGTGGAATGTGGGTTCCCCTTTCACGGTGATGAATTAATGGCCGGGTGCTGGGTGTTGTGTCTGTTCTAGATTTAAGTTTATAAGTCGTGTGCTGATATAATCAGTTAGTTCAGAAAGTGCATGTTAAATACCTCGAATAAATTAATAGATATAAACTAAGGCGAGCCTGCAGAGTGTGCCGTAACTAATAAGACTGGTCGCACGGTGAGTGAGTCTGACTCACCTGCAACGGAAATAATATTCCGCCCTCTTGTAAGTGAATGCAGGTGAGATTGCAACAAAGATGATATTCCGCCATCTTGTAAGTGAATGCAGGTGATATTGAAACAGAGATGATATTCCGCCATCTTGTAAGTGAATGCAGGTGAGATTGCAACGGATATAATATTCCGCCCTCTTGTAAGTGAATGTAGGTGAGATTGCAACAGAGATGATATTCCGCCCTCTTGTAAGTGAATGCAGGTGAGATTGCAACGGAGATGATATTCCGCCCTCTTGTAAGTGAATGCAGGTGAGATTGCAACAGAGATGATATTCCGCCCTCTTGTAAGTGAATGCAGGTGAGATTGCAACAGAGATGATATTCCGCCCTCTTGTAAGTGAATGCAGGTGAGATTGCAACAGAGATGATATTCCGCCCTCTTGTAAGTGAATGCAGGTGAGATTGCAACAGATATAATATTCCGCCATCTTGTAAGTGAATGCAGGTGAGATTGCAACAGAGATAATATTCCGCCATCTTGTAAGTGAATGCAGGTGAGATTGCAACGGATATAATATTCCACCATCTTGTAAGTGAATGCAAGAGAGATTGTCAACAGAGATGATATTTCGCCCTCTTGTAAGTGAATGCAGGTGAGATTGCAACAGAGATAATATTCTACCCTCTTGTAAGTGAATGAAGGTGAGATTGCAACAGAGATGATATTCCGCCATCTTGTAAGTGAATGCAAGAGAGATTGCAACAGAGATGATATTCCACCCTCTTGTAAGTGAATGCAGGTGAGATTGCAACAGAGATAATATTCTGCCCTCTTGTAAGTGAATGCAGGTGAGATTGCAACGGAGATGATATTCCGCCCTCTTGTAAGTGAATGCAGGTGAGATTGCAACAGAGATGATATTCCGCCCTCTTGTAAGTGAATGCAGGTGAGATTGCAACAAATATGATATTCCGCCCTCTTGTAAGTGAATGCAGGTGAGATTTCAACAGAGATTATATTCCGCCTTCTTGTAAGTGAATGCAGGTGATATTGAAACAGAGATGATATTCCGCCCTCTTGTAAGTGAATGCAGGAGAGATTGGTTTCCCTTATTAAACGTATCTAGAAACTAGTGTTAATCTAGGTCAGTGTGGTCCAACTTGCGGCCCGTTCTCACTTAAAATGTGGCTCTTACAGATTCCTGGACCAAATTTAAAGGGAAACCCTCGGTGGGGAGATGTGAAATACTAGCTATTCAAATAAAAGTACTTGTTAAAAAGGTAATTAATGCATTTTATTATGCATTTATTTGATCATTATAAATATATAGTCTATTTATAATGGATTCTGTATGTGTGTGTATTTCATTATATATTTTTAGGGGATTAATACACTTTTTTTGGCAGTAAAGTTTGAAAGAATCTTCCAACCAAAAATACAATTATATATTATGTAACAATATTTTTTAAGTGTTTATTGTAGGCTAATATTAAGTTGATGAGATAACATAATACACGATATTTTTAGCACGCGGTGCAAGCTGATGGCCAGATTTGGCCCTTGGGATGAAAACCTTGGACCACCCTGACCTAGATAAAAGATAACTTAGCCATTAGCTAGTCACAAACTGTTCCGTCAATTCGATATCCAGGGGTCTATACATATTTATAGTTCGGTTTGTATTCATCAATTGAATATGTATTGATGTGCTGCGTTATGTGGTTAAACTGGACGGGAAACAAAATTGCGGTGAAGTAGGAATACGGTATTTGGCAGTTAGGAACTAAGTTATTACCTTCGTACAAGCATACGTCAAGTCATATGATTTGCAACTGTCACATCTTACTGATGCCAATACAGAGGAGATTGGGGGAATGCCGAACACTTAAGGGAAAAATTGCTGTAAAATGAAAAATATTTAAATATTTTGTTTTATGATTCACCACAGAGTTGCGATGTTCGAGATTGTCCAACCGGGCGGGTTAATTCCGAAAATTCATTAGGTTAGTTCCTGACAAAACACTACATCTGTAAAACATTTCAAAGTGTAGGCGAAATAAATATCAATGAAAAGTGAGAGCTTTATAACTCCAAAATTTCAATCAACCTATTGAATGAATAACAAAAATAAAATAAAATATAAAATCAGATAGTCCCTACTGACATAAATTTAATTTTGATCCTTCACCTAAAATAGTAATATTTTTATTGGATGTATGCCCTAATAAAATCATAAAGATCAGGGCTTAAGTTTAAAAAGGAGGGATTAAGCATCTAAAACAATCATGTCACGAGTAAGAAATAGAAATCCAAATTCAAAACCTAGTCTTGTAATTGTCTTTAGGAGATTCACAGAAACTTAACTCATAGAGTTTCAAATCAGTCTACAAAAATGTACTTTCCACAGAAATAACACGTGTATCCTTCTAGTGATCCCCACCCACTGCGCAGATCATGTGCCCGATGGCCACACAAAACATGTGTCGTCATTTGAAAAATTCAGATCGGCACGGTCATCATCGTCCATCGTCGCACAAGTTTTAAGGCATGTCATTCATTCCCTTCTTCAGCTGTAGAACTGTCAAACCGTATTCTTCTACGAGTTTTCTTGGGATCCTTTTTTCTCTTTGCGCTTGTATTTAGCTTCCTTGTTGCTTGTTTCCATTAATTTGTTTTCAGTCTTTTACTCGCTACCTCTTTCAATGACATTTCAGTGGTGTTGCTGTTTCTGCCTTCCTTAGGCCTTGTGCTAGTCTGTGTGAATGTTCAAGTGCTGCAGAAAGGTGATACGTCGCAAAATGTAATACTTGAGATATCATGTTATGGTACTAACCGACTGTTGCTAAGAATCAAAATATTATTGCCAATCGTTGAGTGACGCTGATAGCATTTCTCAAGTTTGTGTTTCTTTAGTAAATTGCAGAATCAACCAGGCATAGTAAATTCTTGAAATCTCCGCTTGATTTTTTTTAAATTTGAAACTTGAACGCAGCTCACCACTTAATCCAATATCATCACTACGTAAATCGGCCAATAGTTTATAAATACCTCTTTGTTTCGTTTACTTTATGTTGGTCTCACCCCGAAATGTCTGTTTCTTTTTTATGTTCGAAGATAAGGAGAGGACGATTAAATCAGCAGATGCCATTATCAAGTCCTCTTTGTTTTCATCTTGGTGCATGCACCACATGTTGTTGATTTCAAAAACACACTCGAACGTAATCGAAACGAAACTCCCAACTATTGTGCAAGTCTATCTATGTGGACAGAAAAACAAAAGCCCATTTGTCTCATAAATTTGTTTAGGTTTTGTCTCTAGTACTGCATTATTGTGTTTTTTGTCTCGATCTCATGTTTCACTTTTATCAGATAAGTGTGTGTCGGGCATAGCTTTTCCCCAATTGAAGCCAAATGTACTCTTTTTGAAACTTTTTACAACAATAAGACTTTAAAATTGAGGTACTAGTAATATTTTAATGCAGATCTTATTTTACTTTATTTTGTCATTTAGTACTGAAGATGGTATTCAAATAATGAAACATCTAAAAATAAATAAATAGTTGGTTAAGGAGTAAGGGATTACGTATCAAAATATGATTTTGAAATTACACAGTTTATATAAAAATAATAAAATAAATCCTAATTCTTAAATTCATATTTTCCCTGATTGTGGCCACAGCTTTGCAATATTTGCACTTACATTTATAAAAATATGAAAAACAAATTTAATAGCCCCCTCTCCTCCGATCATCATTTTTTGTATGTATTCCATTTATGCAGGGCCCGGATTTGGTAGTCCTTGGAGGAAACCATTTGCGTAAAACGAGCCTAATTACACCCTGCCGGGATTCGAAGACCAACATTTTTGCCACCGACAATAAAGTTATAAAATCGTATTATATCTATTTGGTTTATCCTTGTCTTACAATACAATGTCCTTCCCCCCTCCCCCAATCTGGTCCGTCCTCTCCGGTGGTAGGAGATGCTCGAGATGTCTTGCGTAACCTACTCGTAAACTAAAACAAATTGAGGTCAGTAGCTCTTTAATATTCTGGATTAGTTGACAAACAATTACTCAGATTATAACTTTTTCATCCGAAACAATTTTGCTCTTGTATTTGGTCGGAGTTGTAATTATTGATCCCAAAATAAATGTATAAAATGAAGAAATCATCATTTAAACAAGTTCCTCATAGTCAACGATGTTGTTTGCTTGGTGAAGAGTTATTTTAAGAAGCGAGCTATATTTTAACTTGATGCTCCAAAGCACTATAATAACTATTCAACACCAATGTGCGAAATTGAAAGAGAGGGAATAAAATAAACATTGAAACCTGAGAGGCCTCTAGTTTAAATACTATTAACCCGTTGACGAGTACACACAAACCACACACACTATGTGTGGTTGGACATTGCCTTACAGCTCTAAATTATATTTTTCTTGCTTCATATTCTAGTTACGACATATTATGCTTCCACGGACTTTTATAATCTAAATCCTGACAGGAAGATTCCTACAGGACAGTTTCGTGAATAAACCAAAGAGCCTACATTAGACGATTTAAAAAAAATGTGTTTACGATAAAACTACTGCACGATAAAAAAAAATTGTGACAGTGTAATACTATTTTTAGAATTATTTAAGGATGTTTGCATTTTGTTTCAATGTTATAATTTTAAAACTCACTGAATAAAACGTAAATACACTAAGAGGGGAAATCCTTTGACGTCACACGTAATCAACGTCGTTAATAAAGTGCGTCATCCATCTCAGGTCCACGTGCCGTCCTTTGGATCGTTTCTAGTTCGTCTGCAACTACTCTCGTTACTTCCTTGTGTTTTGTGTCAGTCGTTACATTCTTTACTTTGAAAACTTGTTTCCAAAATGTTTCAAGTTCTCCGTCATCGAATCCTATGAGCTGTAATCATCTTCCACTAATTGATCAGGCACTGTATGGACATCAAAAGGACACTTTCAAAGGTTTTGCTTCATTGTTGGTAACTTTGCAGGAGATTAGTACCTCAAAAACATTAAGCATATATATGTTACAGGAAAAGTAGATTCTCCAGTAAGAGTCGACTTTACCTAGGCCGAGTCGACTCTTACTGGTATTTTTAGTAAAAGTTGCTTAAAAGCGAAAAGTGATGAATTTCGATCAACATTTACTAGTCAGAGTTGACCGTACCTAGGGAAATTATACTCCTACTACCTTGAGTTAATAAAAGTTTGACTTTTTGCAAGGAAATGGTCTACTACCTAATAAAAAACAAATAAAAAAGCAAAACCTTTATGATACAAAGAGAGATATAAATAGTTATTATTTATTACAGCAAGGTAAAGATTTGTGACACTTTGAGTTGCAGAGCTAACCTAACCTAACCTGACCTAACCTAACCTAGCCTAGCCTAACTAACCTAACCTAATCTAACCTAGAAAACAGTAAACAAATAGAGCTGGGATATTCAAAACAAAGATGTGCGCGCGAAGTCGCATGTGGAGAGCAACATCGCGGAATCAACTTTTACTAAATCACAGAAGGCATAGTTAACTCTTCCTAGGAAAAGTTGATCTGTTTATTCTCTATCAACTTTTACTGATACTTTTAGTAAGAGTTGACTTTACCTAGGCCGAGTCAACTCTCCCTAACAATCTACTTTTCCTGTGACATATATATATATATATACACACACACACAGAGAACAATCTTAGTTCTTCAATAGCCCAACAGTCTCGGGATGGAAAAAAACAACAAGAAGTGGTCAAGAGGGAGACTTACAGGAAAAAAGAAATGTAAGAAATGCCGACCAAAGAGGAAAGACTCCAGCTGTGATTGAGAGACAGACACCTCCCTCCCTCTCACATGTCTCCGTCGCTGTCGCGGTGCTCGGAAAGAGTACCTTTAACAATTTTTAAAGAAATCGGGCCTGAATTGCTTCAACTTGACTAAAAAATTATATTGAAAAACCTACAAATTTACATAAATTATTCAAATATAATTTTATAGAAGTTACCCATTTTAAGGGACTTCAGGGGTATATTATTTAAAAAAAGAAACCGTTTCTGTTTAGGGAATTTTAGAGACTTTCGGGACCAAGTATGAGCCCTGCTAAATGTTAATATTATTTCTTATAATTCGTTCATTATAGTTCATACTTTTATTATTATTATTATTATTATTAGCACCGCGTCTTACTACCCGTTCGGGTTATACGCACTTACGCTAATGTGCAATGGTAGGGTGATTGTGAGGTGAAATGGAGGACCTACAGTTTAACGTGGGATCCGAACCACGGTGGAGGCCTGGCATTCCTCACATTCCCAAGTTGTGATTAATACACATCTTGTCAGAGGTGAAGGAAGGGTTTGGGCAGTCAGTTAAATCTGTGCCGGGACAGTTCATACTTTAAGTTAAGTGTTAAATTACTAGTGTGGGCTCTGGTTGTTGAGTTGATCCTATATTATAATAATCGGTTCTGAGCCACCAATAAGGAGTATTATTCCTAAAAAAAATTTCACTTGAGAAATTGGAACTATATATATAATATATATATATATTATATATATATATATATATTCTTTTAGAATTTGATTTTCGAATCCGACATTTTCTCGCAATCTCGAATCTCCAATAATTGTGGGAGTTCCCCGCAGGTAGAGCGAGCGGTCCGACCAAGGTCCTCAGCGAAGGTACCAATACAAGTTGTTTGTTGTTGTTTACAAGGTAGAAGTGTGCGTCATGATGAACCATTATTCATGACGCGTGTTCACTTGACTTGGAGAACAGGTAGGTAATTATTCTACACCTTGCTTATTTTACGCGCGCAGATAATGACCGACATCAAGCCGGTGCCATTATACTGCGACTGTATGTAAACAATATCGGCAGGCGAGACTTGTGTTCAAACTTCGAGGAGTCGTGGGTTCAAACACAGTCGGGGGTCGATGGATTTTTCTTGAGCGATAAAAATACGAAGCGCAACTTCCTTCGGAAGAGAAAACCCATCGGTCCCATGTCGATGTTGGCAAGTAGAGCCCTGGAAGGTATGTGCCAATAACTTTCCCGGCAAAATTGGTAGACCCTTTCTCTCTCGCTCATAGAAATACTCGTGTGCTGATACAATCAGTCGGTTAAAAAATTTCACGTTAAATGTGTCAAATAAATGGGGGAACTTCAAGGGCCGATTCAAAAAGTCCTCGTTTTAAAAAAGCGTTGTTTGTTTATGCCCAAGACACTTGTAAAAATTATGATCCTATTTATAAATGATATTTAGGTGCAATCGAACCCCACGACATCCGGTGACTGGATTCCGCCGCGTTCAACAACAAAGCTAGAAACGCAAGTGGGGGAGGGCATTAGATATTATGTTGTCATCGCGTCTTAATACTCGTTCGGGTTACACGCATATCAATCAAATACACTGATGTGTTTGGGACGTGGAAGGTTGAGTTTAGATGAAGTCTACCCATATTTGCGTGGAGAGAGAGTGAAAAACCACTAAGGAAAAACCAACCCCAGTTCACCCGACCGAGATTCGAACCTCGATTTCCCCGTCCTCGGTGGTCTAGCTCAACACGACTGGCGCGTTAGCCAACTACACCAAGGCGGGTAATTTTAATTATTAATTTTAATAATAATCATCATCAGTATTATTATTATTAGCATCGCATCTTACTACCCGTTCGTGTTATACACACTTACGCTAATGTGTAATGGTAGGGTGATTGTGAGATGAAATGGAGGACCTACAGTTTAACGTGGAATCCGAACCACGGTGGAGGCCTGGCATTCCACACATTCACAAGTTGTGATTAATACACGTCCTGTCAGAGGTGAAGGAAGGATTTGGGCAGTCAGAAACAGGTAGTATGACGTGGGGTTAAAAGAAAAGAACTCCTGCCCTCCAAGAAGTTTTTAATATTAATCAATATTTTTATTATAAACTCCCTCCATACTATAGGTGAGAGATGTTATCGGGCCGGTAAGGAGTGATCTCTGACGCAGGAAACCCGCCCTTGCTTGTCCTTGCCAATAGTTAACAGTGGTACAAGAAGCTCGAGTTACTCCCGTTGGATGATCACTTTCAATGTCAACCAGGAAAATAAAGGAAAAAACTAACAAGACTTGGAAATATATCAAGGAAACAAACATAAACCAAGGGAGAAAAACTTAAAATATCTATAAATTAGAATTAGATTTTTAAAATATATTAACATCATTACCTAGGATACGTATTTAAAATGTAAATATGATTTTTATTACTATAAACCAATCATATATACATATTGTTTTAACATAAAGTATCAATGTCTTTGATAAAATCAGGTTTCTTCGTCAGATTCTAACATCCACACAGTGGCAGGCAAGTCCATTAGGTTTTCATAAAAGTTTAGTTCTGGTTCATGAGTTTCTTTATGTTATCAATTTCCTTTTCGTTTCTAGTAATTTTAGCAAAATAAGCCTTTTCAATAGGCAGACAAGGTTCTTTAGAGATTTGAGTTTTTCTTATAGAAAAACAATATGTATAAACTACTCTTTAACTCAAGAATAAAGGCTGTAGACCATTAAGTTAAATGTTTTAAAATAAGTTTTATTTTGAATATTAGAAATATCTGACGAAATTTAATTACAGTTGTGTAACGTATCTTCAACGCCAGCAATGAACGTCGTGAAACTTTGTTTCAGATCAGTTAAATTAACACCAAAGGAAAGGGCGCAGTCTTTTGTCTTTGACAAAACCCCGTAGCAAAAAAGAGTCGTAGGATTTTAGATGGGGAATTCGTCGTGGCCGACATGTGAGTAACACGTCGCCTGTTGCGCTGCTAATCCAGAGCGTTGGATGATTTTCAGAGAGGTAGTTTCTGACTTCTCAGTCGGTGGCAGTGGGGCGGTGCGCCATCCTGTTGGAAAATGAAGTTGTCAATGTCTGTCTTGCAGTTTTAGTGAGAGTATAATTTTTTACGACGAGTCAACATATGGGTGACTAAAATTCCTTGAGCAAGAGTGAAGCATGTCCGGGATTCCCCAAAGGTTAAAGTGTTCTGTGCTATATTCCGTAAAACTTGTATGGTTCATTATGTTTGCAAGAAAACCCTATAAAGGTTATCTCGATATGCTAATGATTTGATTGATGTAGGCTAAGCCGTGTGACTACAGTGCTTCTTTAATGGTTTTATTAAATGTTGAAACTATTTCATTTGTAGTAACCCTGTATTGTGATCTTACCTTTCGGATATGTATGTTCAAACCTAAGAGATATATTATTAATGATGAGTGAACTTGTATAAACTTATATAATTTAAACTTTAATCAATGCATTCTTCATTAAAACCCAACTGTTTAAGTAGGTGCTTGTGCGGCTATCCTATCCACATTATTTTTAGTGAGAATGTAAAAACTTCCGATCCAATGTGATACACGTCAGCCTCGCCACTAACCTCACGTTCTCACGTACCCTCCCTCGCCACTAGCGTCATGTTCTCGCGTACTCTCCCTCACCACTAGCGTCATGTTCTCGCGTACTCTCCCTCGCCACTAGCGTCATGTTCTCGCGTACTCTCCCTCGCCACTAGCGTCATGTTCTCACGTACTCTCCCTCGCCACTAGCGTCATGTTCTCACGTAGCCTCCCTCGCCACCAACTTCACGTTCTCACGTACGCTCCCTCGCCACTAACTTCACGTTCTCACGTACTCTCCCTCGCCACTAGCGTCACGTTCTCACGTACCCTCCCTCGCCACTAGCGTCATGTTCTCGCGTACTCTCCCTCGCCACAAGCGTCATGTTCTCACGTACCCTCCCTCGCCACTAGCGTCATGTTCTCACGTACCCTCCCTCGCCACTAGCGTCATGTTCTCACGTACCCTCCCTCGCCACTAGCGTCATGTTCTCACGTACCCTCCCTCGCCACTAGCGTCATGTTCTCACGTACCCTCCCTCGCCACTAGCGTCATGTTCTCACGTACCCTCCCTCGCCACTAGCGTCATGTTCTCACGTACCCTCCCTCGCCACTAGCGTCATGTTCTCACGTACCCTCCCTCGCCACTAGCGTCATGTTCTCACGTACCCTCCCTCGCCACTAGCGTCATGTTCTCACGTACCCTCCCTCGCCACTAGCGTCATGTTCTCACGTACCCTCCCTCGCCACTAGCGTCATGTTCTCACGTACCCTCCCTCGCCACTAGCGTCATGTTCTCACGTACCCTCCCTCGCCACTAGCGTCATGTTCTCACGTACCCTCCCTCGCCACTAGCGTCATGTTCTCACGTACCCTCCCTCGCCACTAGCGTCATGTTCTCACGTACCCTCCCTCGCCACTAGCGTCATGTTCTCACGTACCCTCCCTCGCCACTAGCGTCATGTTCTCACGTACCCTCCCTCGCCACTAGCGTCATGTTCTCACGTACCCTCCCTCGCCACTAGCGTCATGTTCTCACGTACCCTCCCTCGCCACTAGCGTCATGTTCTCACGTACCCTCCCTCGCCACTAGCGTCATGTTCTCACGTACCCTCCCTCGCCACTAGCGTCATGTTCTCACGTACCCTCCCTCGCCACTAGCGTCATGTTCTCACGTACCCTCCCTCGCCACTAGCGTCATGTTCTCACGTACCCTCCCTCGCCACTAGCGTCATGTTCTCACGTACCCTCCCTCGCCACTAGCGTCATGTTCTCACGTACTCTCCCTCGCCACTAGCGTCATGTTCTCGCGTACTTTCCCTCGCCACTAGCGTCATGTTCTCACGTACTTTCCCTCGCCACTAGCGTCATGTTCTCACGTACTCTCCCTCACCACTAACTTCATGTTCTCACGTACTCTCCCTCGTCACTAGCGTCATGTTCTCACGTACTCTCCCTCACCACTAACTTCATGTTCTCACGTACTCTCCCTCGCCACTAACTTCACGTTCACAAGTAATTATTTACAATAACACTGGGCCAATGCAATCACATACAAAAATAGTACTACAGTACACTTTGGATTATTAAGATAAAAGACAAAAATATTTTAATATTAAAATCATAATTAATATCGTGTGGCGTATGCCTCGTATGATATATTAAAGGCTTTACTTATGATCAGAGTGAATAGTCTCGTATAGCGAAAGTTTTAACGGATCGGCAAGGAAAACCAGCGAGAGTTAAATATATTGAGACGATATGCGTTTGATTAATGCTTTGGTCTGCTTTCATTCAAAATATTTGTTTTAATTCCTCCTCACTAGGGGGTCCTGAGGCACTGCCCTCACTGCCCCGGTGGTAGTTACGGCCCTGATAGCCTTGCAAACAGTTCTTAGCAGCCCGCCGAAATCACTGTCCCAATTTCATCAACGATGTATTTAACGGCCATGTCACTAATTGAACCCGGGACTCTTCTACCAGCGCTACGTTAAGGGGCCGTCTTTAAACTACAGTAAGTAAGAGTTTGGGGGGACGGTGTTTGAGGGGGGGTCAGTATTTTCTTACAAAGGGGGAGGGAAGGTCAAAATCACTATTACGAAATAAGTTTTTATCAATGTTTATAACCGCCTCGGTGGCGTAGTTGGCTAACGCGCCAGTCGTGTTGAGCTCGACCGCCGAGGACGGGGAGATCGAGGTCCGAATCTCGGTCGGGTGAACTGGGGGTGGTTTTCCCTAAATGGTTTTCCACTCTCCCTCCACGCAAATGCGGGTTCATTTCCATAAATTCAACCTTCCCAATTCATAATCCATTAGCGTAATTAGTACTTAAGCGTATAACCCGAACGGGTAGTAAGACGCGGTGCTAAATAATAATAATAATAATAATAATAATAATAATAATAATAATAATAATAATAATCATCAATGTTAGTGATGAAACAAAATCTAAAAAAAAAAAAAGTTTGTCATAAAATACTAAAACGTTTCATTTTCTTTCATTGGCTAGCCCCACTTTAATTACTAATTTTCATTGTATTATAAAAATAATTGATGTATATACTTCATATTTTGCACAAAGATAGTTAATTACAATACACATGACAGATGACTTTTCGTTTTAATAATAATGATTCGTTTGACTAAACAATGTTTACAGAAATCGGGCGCCGAATGTAGAAATGTGTTCGTATGAGGGTGGTTTTTCCTAAATGGCCCTTTCACGCAAATACGGGTGCTTTTCCTCTAAATTAAGCCTTACTAGCCCCTAAATCATGAGTGTAATTAGTACATAAGCGTATAATCCGAACGGGTAGTAAGACACGGTGCTAAGAAAAAGTACGAATAGAATACAAAACGCTCAAAACCCAAAACAGCGTGTGTTTTTAGTTCGGTATATGCCGGCACCAAGACAACGCACCCGAATGGTGTCGGAATGACACGAGAGCGTATTCCTCCCGCGGTTCCCTCTCGGTAGCCGGCGAGTTTACCGAATAGCAATTTTTCGTAAAATCAGTTTTTCGAAATTCAATTATTCGAAGTTAAATTTTTCTAAAACCATGGCATTTTTTCGAACTAATAGTTTTTCGAAAACATCTTTTTCGAAAATCAATTAGGCGAAAATACATTTTTCGGAATCATTTTTTTTCGGAAATAAATCTTTCAAAATGCACTTTTTCGAAAACCAATTTTCGATCTAGAAATTCTTCGAACGAGAAGTTTTTCGAAAACTTCTATTTCTAAAATGAATTAACCTCAAATCTGTTTTTCAAAATAAATGTTTCAAAAAGGAGGTTTTCAAAAATAAATTTTTTGAACGATAAGTTCGAAGTATAATACAATTCTAGCTTAGGTTAGGTTAGGTTAGGTTAGGGGTAATCCTCCCTATGTTGGGGGGTGAGGGTAGGGATAGGTGATTCCCAGTCCTCGATAAAATAGCTTCCTGAAAACTCGCAGTTCGCTAAATTGATTTTCCGAAAAAAAATTAATTTGCAATTCGCAAAATTGATTCTTCAAAAAATTTATTGTTCGAAAAATTCATTTTCGATTATTTGACTGTCGAACAATTGATTTTCGAAAAATGTGGTTTCGACAAACATATCGTTCGGAGATTTGATGGTTCGAAACATTGATTTTCGACTAAATTACTTTCAATGATTTTGTATTCGGTGAATTGATTTCGATAAATTGATTTTCGAATAACTTATTTTCGAAAAATTTACCTAGATCCGCCCTCTCAGACGCGCCACGACGAATAATTCCTTTCTAGAAACCTCGAGGGTTTCACCCCGAAGTTCGGAGGGAGGAAATATTTGAGCGTCTTCATTTTGTTTTTGGCTATGTGCAGATACGTGGTCAAAAAGATATTTCAGTACACGACGTATTCATATAACTCGCTTTATTTCCAATCCTTATGTCTAAAAACAATCAACGATTAAAATAATCTAATTTACCAAATGGTAAAAAATTAAGTAAGGAGAGGGAGATAGGGGGGAGGGGATGACGGGAAATCTTACAATCCCTTACGTGGTGGGAGGGAAGAGTCGAAAATCATGAGGGAGAAAAAAAACTTACGTTATTCAAGGACAGCCCCTTATGGTAGCAACAGGTTTGCTACAAAACATATTTTACAAAATTCCCTGACTTTTCCAGGTTTTCCAGGCAACATTTTTCAATTTTCCCTGACTATTTTTTTCCATGGATGATGACTTGTTTTATTTATTATTGATCATATATTAAAAAAGTTTGTATCTACTAAACATAAACAGTTTTATCAGTTATTTTAGAAATTAAAATGTTATTTTTAGTTAAATTCCCTGACATTTCCCTGTTTTCTCTGTCATTCAAAAATTCCCTGACTTTTCCAGGTTTTCCCTGCCTGTAGCCACCATGTAGCAAGTATAGTGTGATGTTCATTGGAACATTTCATATAGACCTAATAAAAACATATTTTTTGTGTTCAACATTCATATAATTTATTACTGTTACAGTATTTTATAGATATTGATAATATCTATCAAAAGTGGCAGTTGTAGCTAACATAACTTGACATATATTAAAGTGGATTTAGTAATATTTTTTAATGTTCCCACCATGCTATTACTAGAGTAGGAGAGACCCACATCGATGGTCGTACCGTCTAGGACAGCGGTCTCAAACTCAGACCCTTGGCAGGGTCACTTTCAAGTTTCGAAGAAACTTAGGGGGGGGCCGCATGATTTTCTACAAGCAAATATCAACTTTACAAAAATACACCAATGGCTTTGCACTAGAGGGGGGTATTATTTCTAATCATCGGTAAATAGTAAAAACGGATGCTTCATCATTCACTTTTATTTCCATCACATTGTATAACTGAATTGAATCAAAAAAATATTACCGACTAGAAACGGTGAAGAAAATATTAGGACCTACATTTCCTGACCAGAAATTTGTCCCTGCTTTTCTGTCATTAGCTTGTCGATATTTTATAAAATAATCTCCTTTGAACATGCTACTTTAAAAATGAGTATAAGTGAGTGTCACTTAACCTATTCTTTTCCAGAGATTTTACTTGATTCACTATAGAAAAATGAAGATTTGAATGTATTTAAATGTATCTTCCATGTCTTTGAAACATTCAAAACACCTGCTGAAATTCTCTTGGATTCGTATAAAGTATGTCGGGGGAACACACCTGAACCTTTTCCTTATTACTTTTAACCTAACAATAGACATGCTTAATAATGCTGAAGTATTCGTAAATAAACTTGTTACTTATAAAGAGGATGGCTTTGCAAAGCATTACTAGGTTTATATTATATTTATTATATTACAATATACTTGAAAAATGGGAATTTTATTTTTATTCTGTATCATTTACACGGGCCGCGAGTTTGAGACCACTGGCCTAGGTAGGGGTGTGGTATCGAAAGAAAAGTATCGATAACATTAAGTATCAGTGTTAAAATTTTAATCTGGAAAAACTTTTTTTATATAGTACATAATAATAATTTAAACTTTTCCATTATAATAATTGTATTTTCATTTATTCAAATACAGAAAATTATAATGATTTAACCATATTATGGTATAATTAAGTCTATCACGTCTATGTTGTGTGTTGGAACCCGGAAGGTATGATAGATAGTAATATTATACGATGAATATTATAGAAGGTTTTACCATACCAGATTTCAGAACTCTATGAAAACTTAGCTGATGGAAATAGCTAAATATGATTGGTAATGTTTTTTTAAATATATTGTGTACCCTTCTTGAACCATAGTAAACACTTAATACCAACATGAATGAAGATGACAAAAAAGTTGTTTCTTTCGACACCGATACGATACCGGAGTGTGATTACTAATATCAGTAAAAGTATCGGAAATAAAGTAACGAATAAAAAAATACTAGTATCAAAAGAAAAATATCGATATTAGTAAAGTATCGATACTTTTTTCACATCCCTAGATCTAGTGTGTTAAGGAGGTAAAACACCCACACTTATTAAAAACATCAGTGGTTAAAAGAAACATGACGTTTCATAAAAGAGCTTTTATAAATGATTCACATTGTAGTAAAGATTCTAGAAATATATCGAAGAAAATGGCGGATTATTAAAGATTAACCTGGACATGCTTAGCAATTAAATATTTAATTGTTCAGTATGAAAAAATATTTTACTGTACAACACAAAACTATATAGCATGAGAATGTTATTCCTTTTAATTAATAAAGCAAATTTGGTGCCCATATTTTTAAAAGTCTCATAGTTAATTCGGAAATATCTCTTACATGACTGCCGTTCATTAATGAAGTTACAATTTACTGTACAGACTTTGAATAAAATGTTCTATACGGAAATATAATAAATCATATTTGTGTAAACTCTTTGATCAAATATTTTATAAAAATGACAGTGTAATATCGCCCTAGGTCTCGTAATAGAATATAATGCCGGTAACAAGAAGGTCGAGGTTCGAATTCCGGCCTGGTACATTGGGAGGATCCTCTTCCCTGTCCACGCTAATGCGGGTGCATGTTGTCATCCCTACCCTTTAAACTAATCCGTGAATAACCTGTGTGCTAAACGGGTAATAACTAAGTAAACGAATGAAGCTATTCTGGTCTAGGATTCTCCCAGACAACACCTCCAAGTTCTCGACGAACCTGCCTGACAACTTCTTTCTCTCTGGGAATTATGTTCCTCTCAATGACGTCAAACATACCGCTGGAATAATAATAATTTACATCCCAAGATGCCGAGAGCAGGACATAATAAACAGTAAAAAGTTTCAACATCTTTGTTCAACACGAGAGTGTAACTAGCATAGGAGTAAAAATACTTTGAAAACTTACGCCAAAAAACTTTTTTCAGTAAATTTTGTTGTTTTTTACAGTTATTCCTAAACAAAATCATGAAATTTTTTCAAGAACATTTCAATGATTTTCTACAATTCCTCCAGGACAAGTGTAAAAAGTAATCTTGGTAAAATACACATCAGCACATAGTTTATTTTTTATATATATATTTAATGCAGATTCCCAACTCCCCTAAGCCTGCACCTTTCCACACTTTGTTATTTTTTTAATGTATTCCATGACGCAATAAGTTATTTAAATAATTAAAACATAAGATAAGCTCACTTGCAAATAATCATGGGTGAAATGTAGGGTTCCCCTTTCACAGTGAGTTTAAAGTTCAGGGGCTGGATGTTGTGTTTGTTCTAGATTTAAGCGAGTTTATAAGTCGTGTGCAGATATAATAAATCAGTTTAGAAAGTATGTATTAAGTATCACAAATAAATAAATCATTTTCAAATAGTCGTTATATTAATTACTTTTTATTTCTTAGGTACAAATATAATAAAGGTCATCTAATGTTTACAAAAATAATTTACTGTCATGTTTAAAAAAAGTGTACGATCGGGTGAATCAGAGTATGTTAGAGAATGTTCTTAGAGAGGATGGTGCGGATGCATGGTTAGTAAATGCAATTAAGGTGGTGTATGATGGAAGTAAAGCGTGCAGTGGATGAAGCTCTGAGCAAATGGTTTGACATTGAACAGGGTGTTGGACATGGTTGTGTTATGTCTCCAAGGTTGTTTAATGTTTTTATGGATAAGTGTATGAGAGATGCTTGTGAGGACGTGGTTGGTGTACAATTGGACAATGTGAATGTGAGAGTGCTGTTATACGCAGATGATGTATTAATGTCTGAGAAGGAAAGTGACTTGCAGAATGCATTAAATCGTGTGTGGCAAAAGACAGAATGGATCTTCGTATGTCTCCAAAACTAAGTTATTGGTTTTTGATAAGGACAGATCAGGAAATGATTGTCAACTTAGTATAAATGGAAAACTGTTAGAGCAAGTGAATTAATTTGTTTATCTGGGAAGAATGTTATGTAAAAGTGGAAGGATAGATGGTGAAATTGACAGACGGGTGAAGCATCTTGGAGAGTATATAAAAGTTTGTTCACACCAACATTGTTATATGGTTGTGAAGCGTGGGTTTGTCAGCCAAAACACAAGAGTAAGGTAAATTCAAGTGGTGTGAGATATCTTAGAAATATATGTGGGAAAACTTGTATGGACAGTGAGTAATGAGCGGGTGCTGAAGGAGTGAATTTTGAAAGGGAATCCAATAAGACAATGAGAGAGAAGCATCTTATGCTAGTTTGGACATGTTCAGTGGATAAGTTTGGATCGAATGAAGAAGAAAATGGTGCATCAAAAGGAAGGGGTTGGTCATGTAAGTCTTGGCTAAATGTTGTAGACGAATGTGTGAAAGAGAGAAACATTAATAGTTTTAAGAATAAAGAGCATGTAAGACTCGGTGTATGGATGTTGTTGAAGCGAAGAGAATATGCAAGGATAGAGAAGTGTGGAGAAAGTTAGTGAGGATGGATTAAGTATGGAGTTGTTGCTTTGAACAGTTTCTTGCCTACCCCGTAAGGGAACGGCGTGATTATGTATGTATAGGGCTATGTATTTTAAAAAAATGGACAAAGGAATTTGAAAATTCCAGTAAAAGAATGGAAAAATGAGAAATTCATTGACATTTCCAGGCCTGGAAGAAATATTTTAAAATTCCAGGTTTTACAGGACGCGTAGGAACACTGTTTTTAAATATATTACTTGATCCCTATACATTTCTAATTAATAAAATAGAGATTGAAATTAAAATTAATGCTTGGCATTAGATTATTACTATTATTTAGCACCGCGTCTTACTACCCGTTTGAGTTATACGCTTAAGTACTATTTACGCTAATGGGCTAGGAATTGGAAAGATTGAATATAAAGTGAACCCGCATTTGCGTGGAGGGAGAGTGGAAAGCCGTTTAGGGAAAACCACCCCCAGTTCACCCGAGCAAGATTCGAACCTCCCCGTCCTCGACAGTCTAGCCCAACACGAAACTAGCGCGTTAGCTAACAAAGCCACCGAGGCGGGTGCTTGCCATTAGAATGTTTCATGAATACTTTTGACATCTAAATTTATCCTATGGAGACTTGCGCTAAAAAAATAACATGAGGACTGGCGTCGTTGCATTTTTGCAACATCCTTTAATGTTCTAAATAATAATTAAAAACTCATACTTTAATGCATAATACTATTATTGAAGCAATATTATTAAATACATATTTTAATAATATTGTATTTTTGTAAATTTTATTTTAAAAAAAATAAAATTACTATAATGTTAAGCTGTTACTAAAAAAAATCTTACTATCAGGAAAAAAATGTTGTAAGGAATTATTTTATATTTTACTGCATTTCAAAATTACTGATTATTTACGTCTACATTATTACTGTATTATTTTAATTTTATTACAAAATTTCACCCACTCGTACTTTCTTGATGAACTGTTTTGCTGCAGTTTATTACAAATTACTTTCGAGTGGCCTTTGCAAATGAATCCGGCGCATTTACTGCAACGAACACTAGCGCTTGAATTTCTTTGCCTGCAACATAGAAAACACGTTCTACGCTTTTTCAAAAGCGGCTCTTCCGGTTGGGTTACTTCTTTTTGTGAAGGATATTTTGATTTTAAAAATTCTCTAATGTATATCTGAAGATGTGGAGTTTTGGGACGTGCATGCATGTGTTCATCAGTTTTGAGACTAATGTTTTCAAAAACTGTAGCCATCTTGGTTGGTAGTTTGTGAGCACAATTTATCAGTAGAATCTACGCTGCCTTTTGTACTGTTGTAATCCATTATTATTTCGGGTTTGTGAGTTTGTCCATTAATTTCTCCAAAGTCGCGTGCTGTTGAAAGTAAAATAACAGCACAGGTTTTTTTTTTTGCACATATGATACCAACATTCTATCATCTTGACAGATGACCCAACTTATTTCGTTTTATTAAGAAGAAGTTGGAGAGGCAGCTCCTTTTTATTTTAAGAGTTAGATTCTTGTTTATCAATGATGTGGCAAGATCATAACTTGTATACCAATTGTCAGATATTACATTTCTATTAAAATTGTAAATATGTTCTTCCATTCTCATCAAAACGTCGATAGGCTCGTTTGAAATATTATGTATCCCTTCCGGTTGCTTCCCACAGTAAACCCCTAAATTTCCGGGTCTAGGTTAGTTTTTCGAAAACAAGTTATTCGAAAATCAATTTATCAAAATCAATTCACCGAATACAAAACCAA
The DNA here is from genome assembly GCA_902155825.1 of Timema genevievae. Lineage (NCBI taxonomy): Eukaryota > Metazoa > Arthropoda > Insecta > Phasmatodea > Timematidae > Timema > Timema genevievae. The sequence continues at coordinate 72,588 of CABFWO010003160.1, read as the reverse complement.
TGAAAGTAATTTTGTCGAAAATCAACTTTTCGAACCATCAATTTTCCGAACGATATGTTTGTCGAAACCACATTTTACGAAAATCAATTGCCCGAAAATCAATTGTTCGAAAATTAATTTCCCGAAGTGAATTTACCTAAAATTAATTGTTCGACAAATATTCGAAAATGAATTTTTCGAACAATCAATTTTGCGAACAGCAAATAATTTTTTTTTTAATCAAGCGAACTGCGAATTTTCCGGAAGCTATTTTATCGAGGACTATTTTTCGGAAATATTATTTATTGAAGAAACTATCGAAAGATGCTATCGTAAAACAAGTTTTTCAAAAATATGTAAATCGAAATGTTAAAAACTTTTTTAAAAACATTAAAACAACAACGATTTCATTTAAATGTGTTCTATAATGTTTATATTAATTAATTATTTATTTTAAGTTATTAATATTACTAACACTTCCAAAATAACTATCGTAAAACATGTTTTCTCAAAATCTATTTTTTTTAATCTATGAATGCACAACCCCTTTTTAAAACACTAAACAAAATAATCAAAATTATTTTTTATACTTCAACAAAGCACAACTTAACAAATTGAAATAAATGTATTGTTATTTTTATTGGCTATTTACTAGAATGTTAATATTATTTATGGATGCAAAAAGATTTAAAAAACATTTTAAAGGTATTAAATTCCAATAAAAACTAGTATTTACACATAAACTAGTATTAGTACCCAATGTTGTGTAAAACAGCTCGCAAATAGTCACACAAGTTTCCATGTTGGGCCCAGCCAGCAACAATTCTCCTCAAACTTTCCATGTTGTTTCGGTATTTCTTACGTTAACGAGGTTCCTGCCCACTGGTGTACTGCTCAATTTGCACCTCATTGAGAGACTCCTCCATCTTGATTGCTGAGACGAATTCCCAAATACTGGGATGGCTTGCAGAGATATATTGTTGGAACCCTCTGTGCCATCCTTATATATTGTTGTTTGTCTTGGGTAGCCCCTGAAGAACACTCATAACAGTTCCAAATTTAGTGTGCGTAAATTGGAGGGCGGCGGCCCAAACGACAATCTGGACGTCCAATCCACACATCTTCAAAATAATGTATAATAGATTGTGTTTCTTGGGGCAATACATTGCTATTGCTAGAGATATATTGTTGGAACCCTCTGTGCCATCCTTATATATTGTTGTTTGTCTTGGGTAGCCCCTGAAGAACACTCATAACAGTTCTAAATTTGGTGTGCGTAAATTGGAGGGCGGTGGCCCAAACGACAATCTGGACGTCCAATCCACATATCTTCAAAATAATCTATAATAGATTGTGTTTCTTGGGGCAATACATTGCTATTGCACAAGAAATCAAAAGTGTCCACGACTTCTTCAGTAGGAACAAACGCAAGAGCGGGTAACATGCGAAGCTTTAGTGAAAAATCGTCATCATTCTCATAGCGTTGTTTCAAACCATTTGTTTGAATTTTACGAAAAATACACTGAAATACACAAATGGAAGAAACAGCCACGATGATTTGTAAGAGGATACTCATCCTTCACTACATTTATCATTTACATGTCAAAGTTAGTCATAAAGGTCCGAGGGTTGAAAGCTGGCTCTAGCTCCATTTTTCCTTAAGAGACGGGAATAAGTTCCTTGTCTCTTGTCCGCTAGAAGTGCATACACAAGTGGGACGGAGTTATTTGCTTCAAATCCATGGATAATATAAAACTGCTCAAATAGGGGTGGAACAGTCTTGAAGGTGCCTTCAGCATACCAATGCTTGGAACGTCCAAGAAGCTGTTAAGTTCCTTTAAGTAGAAAATATAAGTATATGGTCATCTTGAGGTCCTGAGTCATTAATTAAAAACTCTTCTCCATTTACAGTTAGCTTGTATTCATCAGGAAATACAATGTCGTGACGGAAACTAGGAACAGCTGGTCCAGCATTTGCTTTCATTCGAATATTTCTTATTGTTAGTTTCATATTTGCCCCACTAGGTAGTTTTGCAACGACACTTTGACTAGCTCCACTCGAGACTGAAGCCAAGATACAAGTCGGTGTATCGCGGGTGTTTTTTGCCGTGTCAAGGATATTTGCCATTAGATTCTCTGCGTCCACATGAGCAGCGTCTCTAAGATGATTATGCTCATTTCTCTTACTTAAAATACTATCGGATTCTGTTATGACTCGCGCACTTTGAAATCTCTCACACTTCCAATAAACCCTTTCTTCAACTTGTTTTTCTTTGTAATTTAATGACCGTCAAGTAGGAGTTTACGTCTTCCTTTTTCACTCATCACAAACTTTAACGCCATAACAATAATTTTAGACTGAAAATAAATGTTAACACACTTTGTATTAAAGAAGATGGAGCTTGAATGAGCCTAATATAATGTGTCAAGCTTCCTCTTCGCGCGGTTATAGGAAAGGGTGTCTGTCACCACCCTTACCCTCACTCCCCTAGAGGGAGGATTACCTACAGTAGGAAAAGTATAGTTGGTTTAAAGTAAAATAATAATGGTTTAATGAGCAGTGCACTTTAACTTGCGTTAGGATCAAGCACATCTCTTAGTAAATTATTTCTTGATATACTTTTTAAATGATTTAAAATTACTAAGCCTTGCATAGAAAGTTAGAATTTTATAATACTTCAAAATTATTGTTAAAAAAATTTATTTTCGAAATTCTCCTTTTTGAAAAATTTATTTTGGAAACTAGATTTGAGGTAATTTCATTTTCGAAAAAGACGTTTTCGAAAAACTTATCGTACGAATAACTTCTAGATCGAAAAATTTGTTTTCGAAAAACTGCATTTTGAAACATTTATTTCCGAAAAAATTATTTCGAAAAATTTATTTTCGCCTAATTAATTTTGAAAAAAAGTTTTCGAAAAACTTTTATTTAGAAAAATTGTTATGTCGAAACACTGGTTTTCGAAAAATAAAATTTCAAATAATTGAATTTCGTAAAACTGATTTATAAAAACTAATTTTAGAAAAATTTCTATTCGGTAAACTCGCCGGCTACCATTTTCTCCTGTCTTTGTTTTGTTGAGTTGATCATTTTGGCTTCTGAGAGGCTCATATCGTAAAACACTGTGGATAAAATTATTATATCCTAATACTATAATACAAATGGGTCGGTGTCTGTTAATCTTTCACTATAAAATCACTTCACCGATAGTGCTGAAATTTCTCATGGACATAGTTCTGACATCCGGTTAGCAAATAGATTCATTAAATTTTAAGTCCGCCAATTTGTTTCAATGTGGCGTCTATAAAATACTACTTTTAGACTTTTCCCTCAGCTTATCGCGCATTCAATTTTCATTGGACCAACTGTGAAAGGTTCCTAGACATAGATTAAATACGTATTATAAAACACATCACATGCCAAGAACGGGTAAATATTTAATATAATTAATTAAAATGCGGTTAGCTGGGACAGATAGTAATTAGGTAGTATGGGTATTGTGTAATTGTATATATATATATATTTATACATATACATATAACGTCTAGCTACCTGGTCCAGGTATCCACATTTTAATTGTTTATATATATATACAAGATTGCTGTTGTATATACACATATTACTACATATATATATGCATAGGTTAAACTAGAACATTATCACCAGATCCTGTACTTGAACCCCAACCTGAACTATCTCAGGTAATTTTGAAGTTTAAAAGCTAATCAAAGTTAGTAATGCTATTATTATTATTATTATTATTATTATTATTATTATTATTATTATTATTATTAGCATTATTTTAGAAAACAAGTTTTTATTTGCTCTATTTAACAAGAGCATAGACTCTTCGGTGGCCGCGTAATCTAACGCGCTAGTCTCGCAGTAAATTAAACTGCCGATGATGGGGAGATGGATGCTCAAATCCCGGTCAGGTGTACTGAGGGGGGATTTACAAAATGGTTTTTCACTCTCCCTCCACGCAAATGTGAATATACTTCCTATAAAAATAAAATCTATAATCCCTTAAACCATGTCGTAGTTAGTACATAAGCGTATAATCTGAAAGGGTAGTAAGACGTGCTAAAAAAAATACTAATCGGACTTAACAAGATGTCTCAGCGCATGACTAAGATTTTTTTAAGCATCGCGTCTTATTATACGCTTATGTATTAATTACGCTAATGGTTTTATGGATTAGGAGGTGTGAGGGGAAAGTGGATAGCTATTTTGGGAAAACCACCCTCAATACACCCAACAGAGTTTCGAACCTCAATCCCCCCGTCATCGGAGGTCTAGTTTACTGCGAGAATAGCATCTTAGACCATGCAGCCACTGAAGCGGGTATGATTAAGTTAACCTAAGTTTGTGCACCTACAGCTTATATGGGTGGACTCGTCGGAAAAGGCACCAATCTGGTCAAATATAGTTTAATTGTGACGTGCAGGTCAACGTTCGAATCCAGGCTGGTTGACCTATTTTTTCCCTACAATGTTTTCAATTCTCCTCTTGCACAAATATGAATACATCATCATTATCATCATCAACTGTCTCCAGCCTGTGAAACTGTCAGTTTAGTAAAATGCCTACATCTTCCTTTATCCTTCCACCACTCTTCCTCCTTTAACTTCCTCCATTCTTCTCCTCTCACATGAACGAACACTTTCTGTTATCTGCTCCTCCTAAAACTTTCTTGGCCTCCACCATGCCCTTTTTCCTACATACTTCATTTCCTTCATTTTCTTTGGCATTCTCTCTGTTTCTATCCTCATTATATGCTCATACCATCTCAGTCTTGCTTCCTCTACTATCTCATGTACTCCCTCTACCCTAACTCTTTCCCGGATAACTTCACTCCTAATCTTGTTACTCCTCGTGACAGCTCCTCACAAACCTCATTCCCATGACCTCCACTTCCCTAGTGTCTCTTACATTCACTGTCCATGTTCTAGCTGCATATGTGACAATGTGTACAAAGTACATCCTGTACAACACTTCCTTACACTTCAAGAGTACTTCTCTTCTCCATAGCAGGTCTCTTACACACCTATAGAACAACTCCCCCTGCTGACCTGTCTTCCCCGGGATCCCAATGGAAATAAGGTCAGGTTCAGACGAGAGACAGGGGACTTGTCAGGGCCAAAACCAACAAGCTTGGAACAGAATCTGGCCAGTAGTTACTCGATTCTCATTTAAAATAATCCAGTAATCGAATAAAATTACTCGAGTAATTTTTAGCGAATATTTACTTGAATCGTCCCATGGAAATCGGTTGGACCACATTAATCGGGAGTTTTGCAAGATAACGTTGACTAAAATGAAAAAACTTGGACCAAATACATTTAAGCTGATGAGAAATTCATTAAAAAATTTAGTTAGTCAAGAATTGTTAATGTAAATGTTGTGTATACATTGTTCATAATTTAACATATACATTAACAATTCTTGACTAACTAAATTTGTTATTGAATTTTTTCATCAGTTTAAATGTCTTTGGTGAATGTTTTTTCTTATCTAGTCAACGTTATCTTATCAACCTGTGAATTAAGTACTGTACATTTAATAAGTTTTCATGTTCATAATTTTAATCTTCATCATACATATCTGTTTGGTAAAGTTTTTAGCCACGAACATTTTTTCCTTGTCAAACTAGAATTAAATCACTTTTTAATATGGTCCTATAAAAATCTTGACTATCACATGACATTTGTTCTCTTACCAACTTATAAAATTGTATATAAATCAGAGAAAGTTCATACATACAGAATACATTGACTGCTCACCAATTTAGTATTCATCTGATATTATAACTATTTAGTAATTGACTTAAAGCTTTAATCAATTAACTTTTTTATTTTAAATAAAGTTTTTTCTTACACTCTATAAATATTTTATCTAGATTATTTCACCAAAGATGTTTATACCTATCAATTCTTAATTGTATTCAATATTTAAATGGGTTCCTTATATTAATAAATCTATTATTGTTAACGCTCGTATTTTTAATATGAGTCATGCGATGAGAAATATCTAGCTTATTATTAATTCAACGAGTGTATACAGTTTTTATTTTAATCAACTATTTAAACTGAACTTTTGAACTATTATTGAAACATTTAAACAAAAAGTAATTAATTAACTACTAGGCAATTATCAAGAACTACTGAAGTATTAACCTACTAGAAGCTAATTTTACAACAGTTGTAGTTTTTTTTACCATCTGTTCAGGTTTTACTCATGTATGATAACTACTCTAATGTGGTAGGGATGAGGAGTGAATCATTTTAGAGGTAATCTACCCACATTTGCATTTAGTGTTAGTCGTTATATATTTAAACAATACCTCTTTGACCTTGTTGTCCGAATCACTTTCAAAGTATTCCGACACTTTACAATAATTTGTAGTGCGTCGGTTTACTGATCTACAGTTCCCGGATTTGATTCTTGGCATGGCAGTTTAGTGGCGTCCCATATCGTACTGATGAATAATTGACAGGTTTGTTACTGGATGGTTTCTGTTTTAAAATTAAATTAGTTTGTAAGTCATGCTCTGATATAATCAGTCGGTTCATAAAATGTATGCCAAATATTCCAACAAATTATTACAATAACAATAAAGAAGACAAAACGGAGAACCGAGACATCTATTATATAAAGGTTTAACTAAATGGGAGAGAGTTTTACAGTCGCGCTGGCTCAATCGATTAGATTAACTATTTATTTATAACTAGCTTCGTTAGCTGTGTGTAAATAATACATATTTTGTATTTTAAAGGCAAATATATTTGTACGTCTTAATTCATCAATATTCACCCTGTGGTAAACTCACAAGTTGCGTGCTTAGTCTGTTTGTCCAGTAAAAATTAATACCTTAGAAAGAATGACATCTGTCTGTAGGAAACACATCAATTATTCAAGAACTCCCTTGGGTAGAATAAACGGGAAACTATCGTGCAATAAAACCGAAACACGCAACATGGCGCCTCGGAAAACGTCATGCAGATACGAGCACTCATGACGAATAAAGTCGGCCTGCTCAACGCACAGGGCTTATTGCATTTTTAATTTGTGATTCTTATACTCAGTTAACACATCTGGACTATTTGCACTTGGGACGTTTTGGTTCAAGTAGGATCAAAACTAATTTTTTTTAAGCTGTCGAAGATTAATTTAAGATGTTAGGAATACAAATATTGTTGATATATCTTATGAATTATGTTTTATAGAATATATAGAACGTCTTAATATAAAATGTAAGGAGAAAGGTGATTTTTAGGAAATGTAGCCACATTAGCGCGGAACAGTAATGGAAAACTACACTGATAAATCCAGTCGTTATAGTAAATAATAATAACAATAAACACTTTAGTAATTTAGCAATAATTGGTCGCTATTCAGCAAAATTGTAACCGTATCGGTGGGCATGTGGACTAAATGTCAGTCTCATATAGAATGGTTTGCCAGGTATATGAAGGTAACGGTTAAAATCCCAGTCGGGTGTTTATTTTTTCATAAATAGTTTCTCACTCTCCCTTAAAACAGATGAGGGTACATTTCCTCTATAACTCTACCGTCATCATCCTTTCCTTGTTAGTGTAAATATGCGGACAGTCCGGACGGGTAGTAATACGTGACCGGACGAGTTGTAAGACGCGATGCACAAAATAAAGCACTTTCCTTATCCCTCCTGGACTTTGTACAAAACGAGAAGACCCTTGAAAATAGGGGCAAGGAGCGCTACTGAGGGGTTGTTAGGGGGGAGGGGGGAGTTCCAGTTTTAATTGGATGAGGCTGGTTCCTCTCCCTTGGAGAAGGCAGGGAGGTAACTAAGGGGGGGAGGGAGAGGGGGACACCACACACAATCAGCTGTGATAATTTCGCGATTCAACCTTCATCAGCGCCACCATTTTGCTCCTTATTACGGGAGATTGTTCTCTTTCTAAGGACCGTGCTACACGATGCGAGGTTGGAGGGATCAAAGGATAAGCTACACGGTGTTAACCATCTTGAGTCGTGAATACGGGTCGTACTTTCGAAAATATAAAGTCACGTGAATGCTATTGAGAAATATTAAACCACTCTATTAATTATGTTGGCAAACATCGGAATACAGCTTCATTATCTCGTTTATGTGATAGGTTTTAAAGTTTTTATTGATTTTTTGTCGACGCGTCTTACTACCAGTCCGGGATTGATGTATGCGTATTAACTACGCTATGTAGTAGGTACAAGAAAGGTTGAATTGAGAGAGAATGTGCCCACATGTGCATGTAGAAAGAACCACTCAAACATGTTGTTGTAGAAACATTTTGCAATCATCTAATGCAATGAAATGTGTTAACTATAGTCCTTAATACATTTAAAAAAATTTTTTGAGTTGCTACTAATTAAATATTTTAAATGAATTTGAACAAAAAATAATATTGGGTTTTCCAAAATCAATTTTTGAGATTGCACACATTGAAATATATTAATTCGTGGTGACAGATTATTATTTTTATTTACGTCACATTTATTTTTTGTACTTAGTTCTTTATATAACAGATATAATAAGTTTGATTTAGTTTGCCAAGCACTAATTTATAGTAGTATTTATATTACATTTCGTAGTATAATTATTTATTTCGTGTTATAAATATATTTTATTATATACTTACAAAATCCATTATGTGAAATTAAACTCTTGTATTTTCTTTTGATAAAAGAACTTTCTTAAACTCTAAAATGTAAATAACATTTTACTATATTAATTACAACAATTAATGAGATGAGTTAAAACCATTAATTTGCTGCATCATATGTGAACACGCCAGCCATGATTCAAACCGCTGTAAGCCATGGACGTGCTTGGCTTTTCAACTTTGGGAGAGACGCACCTTATTAAGTTGACCCTCACTCATTTGCTTTTATATAACATAACAACTAACACTTACCCAGGCGTGGATTGGGGGNTAATGCACTACTGCACTGCTGACAGTCTCGAAATTCACTTTGTTCCAAGGAAAATGTTGTGTATTTCATTATCTTGCCTGGAAGCAATGATCCGTAGAGATATGAATGAGATGGGAGGGAGGCAGGCGCGGATCCAGGAGGGAGGGGTGGTCAAAGGGTCAGTTTACCCCCCCTGTGACAGTTATAGAATTAATACAAATAACAAAATGAAAGTTCAAATTTTAGAAATAAAATACAACACAGATAAATTATATACATTTTTGTCTTTTTACGCGCAAGCACCTCTCAAGTCGGATCCACACTTGCGTTATTCGTCCACGTTTATTTAAGTTTCACGAATACTGAATGTAGCGTATGTGTGGACAGCGGGAGTGGCGGAACTGTGGGGGGACTCTGCCCCTTGGAAATAATCTACCCCTTCCAGGAATATATTCCCCCCTCCCAGATATATTTCAAATCCTCTGATATTATCGACTATGAAGCTGAAAGATAGCCTTAAATCAAATACCAAATGACTTCTAAATGCATTCTACTGTCGAAAATTTGCCGGAGAAGACCGCTTCAAATAACTACTAGACTAGCGAGCGGCATCTAACTAGCAGAAAAAGTCAGGGAAGGAAAACTCTAAATAGCTTCCAAGGTCATCCAAATTTCAAAAATGTCTAGGGGAGGACAACTCCAAATAGCTTCTAGATGCATGTCATTTTGAAGAATTTTCAGGCAAGGACCACCCCAAATAGCTTAGTTTCTGAAATAATTCAATTTTAAAAATGTTGTCATTGGAAGACCACTTCAAAGATTATATTCTAGAGGTATATAACCATCCTAAAAATGTAAGGTGAAGATCACTCTAAATAGCTTTGAGGATCATCCAAATTTCAAAATTGTCTAGGGGAGGAACACTTTAAATGGTGGCTTGTAATTTATAAAAGAATCTAATTTAAAAAAAAATCTAAGCAAAGACTACTCATAGTTTCTAGAGTGAATCATTTTTCAAAAAATTGTTGAAGGAGGGCCTCTCCAAATGGTTTATAAAAACTATCTGATTTTAAAAAAATTGGAGAGGATGACCATGGTTTAAAACATGCATAAGATCAAATATGATAGAGAAATTATTAAATAGCTTCAAACATAAATCTAACATTGTAAGTAACTATGCTATTTATATATATGACCCCCCTATGAAAATGATCTGGATCCGCCCCTGCACTTACCCATTAATAATTAGGTTAGTTTTCTCTGTTTCATTTCAACATTATTATAAATTTAAGATTTTAACTGGACCTCGGATTAAGCTAGCTCTAATACTTTTTTAAATAATTGTTTACATATATTCACAATGTCAGCATGGGCCTAATTATAAGCATAATTAATTATGTGTTGAAAAATAACATTTATAATAGACTAGACCTCCTATGACAGGGAGCTTGGGTTTCGAATCCAGGTCGTGTGTACTGAGGGTGATTTTCTAAAATTGTTTTCCACTCTTCCTCCACGAAAATGCGGGTACAATTCCTTTAAATTCAATCTTCCTCATCCCAAGCTAACTATCGTAATTAGTACATATGCCCATAGCATGAATAGGCTAAACAAATCCCATTTAATTCAAGACGTGAACATTGACCCCTATTTTAAGCACCACTCTCTACTATCTGTTCAGTTCATCATACGTATGTATTAATTACAATAAAAGTGCTAAGAATAAGAAAGGTTGAATCTAGAAGAAGTGTACCCGTATTTGCTTGAAATAAGAGTGGAAAACCATTCAGGAAGACCCACCCTCAATACATCCAACCAGGATTCGAACTCTGATCCATCTTTCATCGGCAGTTTACTATAGTGTGAGGGTGACGCCTCAAACCATGCGGGCACCTAAGCCGTGTCAATATATTTTTTTTAAAGGGCATGTTGTAAATGCGTGAGATAACTGAAACAAGCAAGAAAGGGAATTGTTTGGACAAATCAATTAAGTAATTTGTATAACGAAGGGGACTTTCCCATAAAACACAAATATTGGGGGGGGGGGGGGAGTGGCCCCCC
>CABFWO010003160.1:41216-61588 GCA_902155825.1 Timema genevievae | reverse complement strand
GGGGGGGGGGGGGGGATGGGTCGTTTCCCCTCCATCTTTCTTGCCTGTGAACCCCATTTACTATAAATATTATGTTTTACTTCAGTTTGAAGTAACCATGGGGTGAGAACTCTTAAAGGACTATCTAATCCCGGGTAAACTAGTTTGGGGCACTACCGCTAGGAGCGGCTTGCAATGACGTCACAGAAGAATACGCATGCGTGTACATGAAGTCCATAGAAAAGAATGTGTGAAGTCTATGTAAAATTCACCATTATTGTTTTGTGAACAATTTATCGTTTATTTTAAAGAAGGAGTTTAGCTAGATTTTCTAGATTTACATTTTATAACGTGGTTTATTTATTTAAAAAAATTGATTTATTTATATTCGATTGAATTTGATATTAGAATTGAATTTATTAGTTAACATTCTGCAATAGAAAATGCGTTGTGTACCAAGTGTATTGTCCTGCTTCAAATCTTTTAGTTCATGGCATTAACGCCACGAGCGTTGGTGGTGTGGTTCTACTTGCCAACATTAGAGTGGCGGTTCTATACTTATTCTTTTTCTATGAAAAGTAACCTACCCCTGAAATGAAACAAACCCACAGCTCCAGCCTGCCTCTTCGTCCAGTGGTGGGGGTATTCCTGGTTACTAATATAGAGGAATAAAGTTCAATTCCTGGTGGTATCATGGGTAAATTACCTCGAACGGTAATTGTACCCAGGGTTGTTATGGTCTGGTTAATTAGGCTTAAGTTAGCTTTAAAACTTCTACGGCCACTATGTAATCATCGTGATTATTATCATCATCTGATCAGGACGAAGTAATTGTACCTACCCTAACCTCGGAAGTTAGTTACATATCCGTCACTGCCAGTGACCAGGATTGTCTGGCAGACAAATAACCAACTCCTGTATCGGTCAAATTATCACAAATTAACTGCAAGCGATACCTCTTTTAAACATATCCGAGTAATTTTTTTATGATATGTTGAGGGTGAGTAGAATGAGGGTGTGGTTATGGCTGTGGCCACTATTTAATTATTATTATTATTATAATTATAATTATTATTATTATTATTACCAGAAAACCCTTGCTAAACTTTCGCACATTCAATCTTCCCCTCCCTCCCAAAAAAATAAATATAATGATTTAGTCTTTAGTTGGGTTGTTGAAATTAAATACTCAGCGAAGTGTATACACAAAATAGCAAAGAGAGTTTATTTTCGGTAATTGATACAAAAATATTGTTAGATATTTCTTTTAACTTTAATTTTAAACAAATAATGTGTTTTAACGTAAACTGAGTATCCTATGTCAGAAGTCGGTAAAAAAATCCTATCCACTGATACCTTTTTCATCGCTGTAGGCTTTGTATTAGTTGAGAAAAAGGGATGTTGGCAACCGAAATAATATATAGGATTATTATTATTATTATTATTTTATCACCACGTCTTGCTACCTGTTCAGGTTATACGTATATATTATGATTGCTCTGGTGGGATAGGAAGAATGAAGAAACCATTTTACTATTACACGCATTTACATTGAAGGAAATTGGGAAATAGTCCAGGGAAAACCACCCTAATTAGACCCGACTGGGTTTCGAACCCTGATATACCCGTGTTCAGCAGGCCAGTCTAACACGAGAATGACGCCTTAGACCAGGGGTCATCCCTTTTACATGTGCTCACCAAGATATCCATACTTAAATTGAGTTCCCTTTGAAAATAAAAAAAAATAGACAAAATGTATTAATACATTTTCCAAATTTGTCAAGAATTGCGAGAAAACTGTGGTTTTGATAGCAAATGATTTGGTGGACACAATCATAGAAAAGTTGAACGATGTATTCAATCAAAGATTTGTACAGTTTCGAGAAAATGAACTAGTGATAATATCTTTTTTGAAAAATCCATTTAGTATCGTGGACATTATCGTGACAAATATATTAAGAGCGTGCATCACATGGCAATAAACTCTGTGAAACAGTTGGCTTGAAATCGTAAATTTACAAGAACACTGTTGCATGTAGATCATTTCTGATTAAACATTTATGGAGATAAGAGTTAATAGACGTTCCTAATACTGGACATTTTTGAAATATTAAATAATATTTGTGTAGAAACTGCGTTGAAAAGGCAGTTTTTGACCATTTTAGAATGGCTACACAAATAAGCACTGTGCACAAATCTTCATTCTGTCATGATAGGGACATACTGTAATTATTAACAAGAAACTGTGTCGCTTTGTCCCCTATCGTCAGCGCAGAAAATATCGAGTAATCATTCAAATACGATTTCACAGCACACATTTATGGCATATCTTGGTCTTTTCTTTTCCCTTTTACTCCCAGGCTTCGCGCAAGCCGGGAGCTGAGTTGGGCCTGCTCTTAATACAATGTACCAAACGAATGTTTAAGAATTGGAATCAGATATTTCAGAACTATAGAACAACCCTTCCTTCAAGGCTTGCCATACGAACAATTTTTTTTGGAAACTAATAGATCACACCAAATTTACTTTGCTGAATACATTAGCGCTGAAGATTAAATCATATTTTGGGCAAACTTTTCTGTGCGAATAAGCATTATTCATCTGGAAAATTATTGTGAAAACGAAACATAGATCTCGCCTTTCATTTGCTAATCCAAGTTTAAGAACTTTAGTGTCAAATTATGATCCGGACTTAAAAAGATCATTTAAATGCAATTTTGAACATTAAATTAAAATCACATATTGAAATAGTTTTTTCCAAATGTTTTATAAATAATATTTTATTTCTAGGATAGTGTTACTTAATGTATTGCCAAAATAGATTATTTATACTATCCTACCTTTATATAAAAATAAAATAATTAAATAAACAAATATATGTCTGTGGTTTAGAAATAATAATTTATTAATGAAAAGTATTAAGATTAATTCCCGTTTGTGCTGATCGATAGTTAATCTTACGGTTTCGAATGTTTTCTCTGTTACTTGTTCAAAATACTTCTCAGCTATCGGGAAGTACAACTCACTGTCCCAATTTTCGTAGGAAGACAGCTAGAAAATCTATTCGCTGTACTTTTACATATTCATACGTCAAGTCATGTGATCTGTAGTTGTCACTTTTGATTTATTGCATCGATAACTAAAAAGTAGCACTTATAATATAGCAAATTGATATCATTTTTGGAGAACAACATTTTTTTACATTTTATAAAAGTTTCATCCTACCAAGATTACCGTAATAGTTCTTCCTTGACGATTGATACTATTTCAATATTATATTCACACCAAACAATCGATACAGTAGATAAACAGGTAATTATTATCAATATAAGCAAATTAATTTTTCTTGTTTATTCCACACATCCCTGATTGTTACTCTTACATAAGAAATATCTTTATCTTGAACATTTTTGACCTCGAGATTATGTATGACGAATCTTCTCGTTTTTTGTGCCTCTAAACTCAATAAAGTTGGTTATCAAATTGTGTCTCTTTCCCATGTCTATCTGTCTGCCCATCCGCAGGACTACTGCCGAAACGCTTTGTTGGATTATTGCAAACTTTATATTTAGTAATATATAGTAACACCTTAGGGAATGTTTTTGATTTTGATGCTATCTCTCAAATTATCGGTAATTGAAAGAAAATAATTAAAATTGGCTTTTACGATTTTATTAAAAATTGTTAATAGGTGAGTTTTTTATACAAAAAATAAGAACATTCACGTACTTTTCTAAAACAGATTCTAGAAAATTTGGAATTTTCAAAATGTAATTTACTATTTATAAAAAAAATTGGGTATTTTGGATATAAGGTCTACAATCAATCATCAGCTGCAAAATAACAAATAGTTAACACAAACACATACAGTGCATAAGTTGCTATATTTTAATTACTCAATAGCTTAAAACATAAGGTGCCACATACCATTCAGCCCCAAACATACACCACAAGGTAAAGATTATTATTGTAATGTTTTGATAAACTATCTAGAACATTTTTTTTGAAACCCAGTCACTACTCTAGTTTCACCGTGGTATTAAACTAAGAACCTGACAAAACTCCCGTAGTGTTGTGATCTGGGGTTGATTGATCATTTTAGTTGATGGGGGTGAATATAAATTGAGTTAAAAACCAAACGTTCACATAATCACCATAGGTGTATTATCGAGATGAGAATGAGTTACACTAACGGTGTATATCGTTCACACAAGTTGCAGTACTGCTCGTTCTAGACTAGGGGAGCGATGGTGTAGAACTGCTTGGAAGCTCACACTGAATGGAATTATAGTGATAAGCCGGTTATCCTACGGTCTCGTGTGTGCTGCAAGTCGGGAACTGTTGTAAAGTAGGATGATGTATCTCGTAGGTAAGAAGATCACAGAGACAAGATGTTCAAATCTTTGGTGTGGGTCTACCTGTCACTGAGAGTACTACTCAGGCAAGAGTTACACACTCTAATACAGAGAATAACGATTGCTCTAGGGAGGGAGACTATGATGCTGGTTAGAAGGACATTTCTGAAAATACAAATATTATCTTTGCATTCAACATTGATAACATTTTACTTTATTATTAGTATTATTTCATGGCTATTGATGTTTTCTATTAATAGTGAAAATTTCTGATCCCAAAACTTGACGTATTAAACTTTTAAATTTCTTTTATAACTGTCGAAAAAAGTTACTTCATAACTAAATCTGAATGTAATCTGAATGTAACGATAATCAGTTAGGCCTTGAGGCACACGCTTCGACAATCAGCAGCATTTGTGTTGTGACAACAACAGCTATAGCAATGAAAGAGAATTAATTGGAGGTAATAGATAAAAAGTTAAGCCGCTTTAGTGCCAGCATGGTACAAATCTTAGTACACACTTGGAAACATTGTTGGCCAACTGTTAGCCAACTGTTGTCCCAACCGTTGTCCAACTGTTCCCCAACTGTTTCTCAACTGTTGGCCAACATGGGAAACAAATTGTTGCCAAACATTGTTTCGCGTCCAGACTACAATGAGGAAACATTGTTTCTCGTCCAGAGTTCAGTTGAATGAAAGATGTCTCTTGAGGAGGATGCTGCTATGGCTTGTGCATTGTTTGTAGCTATGATCTGTTCGAGAAGACAGAGAAGAAGAAAACGGTGATGGGTTCGTGTTCATTTACACTAACTGAATAACTTTTCACTTATTTTATTATTTGTATGAAATATTTCAATCAGTTCCAGAGTTTTTTCAGCTGACCACGACATGACAAAAGGAGATATCAGTAACTGATGTACTCGGTGTGAATAGCAGAGTCGGACTGGCCCACGTTGCTTGTTGGAAATGTTGGCCAACATTGTTTCTTGTGACACATTTGAAATGGATCACGGTAAACTTTTTTTACTTGCTGGGAAACACAAAGGCAATATAAAAAAAGGTTGGCCAACTGTTAGCCACCAGCTGGGAAACAGCTGGGGAACAGTTGGCTGTTTCTGAAAAAAGGGCAACATGTTGGCAAACAATGTTTCCGGTGAAATTTTTTTCCTGGCGTGTACTAGGTTTAAGGCACTACTTTTTCAGTAGAGAAGGCTGCCGATGACTGGGATATCGAGGTTCGAATCTCGGTTGGGTGTACTGAGAATGATTTTTCAAAAATGGCCTTCCCCTCTCCCTCCACGAAAATGCTGCTACACGTCTTAAAAATATAACCTCCCTAATCACTTAAAACCATTAGCATAATTATTACGTATAGCCCGAATGGGTAGTAAGACGCAGTGATAAAAAAATATGAAAATAGCACATAAGTTTACTTGAATCTTGCAGTTTACTATACAAGCATTTATCTATATTTAGTTACATAATATGTCATGTAGTTATAGTAAATTGTGAAAGAAATACATAACCTTTTGGTTATTTATTTAAAAACCAGTACATTTTGACTTTCATCTTCTCTCAAATGTGAGTCCAAACCCAGTGCTTCGATTCGATTCGATTCGCCTGGATGGAAGTGGACCTTTACCGTACTAGTAATTAACGCTCCCCCGGCTACACAGTAACCGAGTGAATAGAACCTTTCACCTCGTTAGATTGACCAGGTGGTACAGCTAAGAGTCGAACTCCTTGAGAAGAAGACCCAGTGGAAGGGGGAGCTATCAGCACAGAAACACTTGACCGCTCATTAGCAGGCGACTGTTGCTTCCGGTTGCTAAGGCAACAGGCCCCTACCGACCAATTAGCAACACAGTAGCAAGCCTCAACCTCCCCTCCCCTGTTTCCATGTGGCCTGGAGAACTATTCGCATTATTACAAGCTCGTTGACAGGTTTCTTCTTCACTAGACCTCACCACTTCACCCCTCACCCCCTCGACTAGCTCATATTGCAAGAGCAGCCTCTATCCACTGGCTGCCGGGGTCAATACTTGCAGCGGTTCAACATGGGGTGCTAGTGAGCGTGAGTTCAGGGCAGTATTTTCCAAGTTTCTATAGCATTAACATTTATTTGGCCAAAATAAATTAAATATTTCTTCTATAGAAACATAGAGTTTAGTTTTCCGCACATGCTAATCTCAACAGTTCTTTAATATCTGTGAAGGGTGTCTTGGAATTTAGTGACAACTTTTTCTATTCATTTAAAAAGTTTGTCACCAAATGCTGCTATGCTCATGAGATATATTCAAGAACTCTTGAGATTAACATGTGCAGAAAACTAAACTCTATGTTTCTATAGAACAAATATTTAATTTATTTTTGCCAAAAAATGTTTATGCTATAAAAACTGTAAAATTAATGCACTAAACTGGCGCTCACTAGCACCCCAACTTAAGACCATACACAAATGCTCGACCAGAGGGCGAGCTGAAAAATACATTCAGGTGTACTAATGTTGCTTTTACAAAGGTTTTTAATTTCTGGTGACCCCCAGGATTATTGTGATCATGAAAAAAATCTAATTTAAGATCTTGTTCGATGTTAACGTATCATGAACCCCTGAAACCGGAAAATGGTTTTCACGATGTATTCTGTCAGTCTGTATCTCGTCCTAGAGCAGGAACCATTTTATTAATTTGGCTAAAACCTAGTAGATAAGGTTTGTAACACTATCCATCAAACCATGGAGTAGTTTACTCAAGGGATTCGACACCTTAGCTCAGTCAGTATCGTGTCCGTATACTGAGCTAAGAGTCCCGCCTTCGATTCCCAGCATGGTCAAAAAATATATCACAGGTGAAATGAGGAATCACCCTTTCACAGTGATGAATTAATAACCGGGGGGTTGGGTGTTGTGCCTGTCCTAGTCTTAAGTTAGATTATAAGGCGTATGAAGCTACGACAGGGCTAGCAAGCCGGTAGAGGAAAATACATAAAACTCATATCTAGGCACTGATTAGCATTACAAACAAAGTTACATATCTATATTTTCCTGGGAAAATGACTTAAAGTGAACTTTACCTAGGCCTAAGCGTATATCCTAAGGGTTATTCATATCTCCGTAACTCTTTGAGATACTAAATAATTTAATATTGCAAATATATTTTTTAAGATTTAATCAAATATATACTTTTAAATGGGGGCTTGAAAAATAATGAGTAGAAAAGTGAAATAACTAATACACTTCAGATTGACAGAAAAGTATTTAAATTATAAACTCCAAAATGGGTGGCCGGGAAATTGGGGTCAGGCTCTCAAAATTTACGAAACTAATATGAAGAATAAATTACCTCTTGGTAAAATAGAAAACTACAATTTTTATACAAGATCAAACAATCTTTCAAAATGAATGAACACCAAAATCGAAAATAATCGAAAAAAATTTAGGTGTTAGAGAATTATTGAAACTATTACCAATTAAAAGCAAGAGTAGCGCGTAGTTAAGGGTGACAGGGCCATTAAAATAAACATAATCTTCTGACAGCATGGTGAACCAACCATCATTTTCCTTACTATAATATAATATAGCGCGTTTGGGCTACATATTTCGTAGCCTAGTAGTGGAAATATTAGCCAATACTAATGTACCGTTGTCCAGGGGACGCCCGAATGTACTAATCGTACATCCTTTCCGTGGAGGCTCTTTCCATGTCCCGATGAGATGAGGTAATGGTGATAGTGAGTATGAGGGTGATAATGATTATGAGGATGATAGTGAGTATGAGGGTGATAGTGATTATGAGGGTGTGGAACCAATGGAAACACTTGAAGCTAACTTAAGATTAACTAACCAAACTATGTTGACCGTCGGGGTGATTCCCCTTTTACCTTTTATCAGTTTGGAATCGTAACCAGGTACACTGACCTCTACATCACGAGGCTGTTTATCATCATCCATGGTGAACCAATATGTTCCTTGATTAACTGTGATGTTCCTTTATTTTCAACATGTTTCTCAAACACTATTTTATTTCATTCATGGTCTTTTCTGAAATGTGATACTATTTTTACTTTGTCACGACACCTAGGAGGGTGAGAAAGTATTGTGATCGTATATATACATATATATATATATATGTTATTAATGTTGAGTGTAGACGTTTCATGACCCCCTGAACTCAAAAAAGTTTTTTTAATGCCATCTGTCTGTCTGTCTGTTACTGGGACTAGAACCTGAAATATTTTACTGATCATGCTTAAACTTAGTATCTATCGTTCTCACAAGTTTGTTCACCGGTATTTTGGATTCCAACCTTAAAATTAAAAGTTAGGACAAGAAAAAAGATTTAACTGATTTTCTCAAAATTGCCTCTAATAGTTTTGATTAAAATCTGTATCCAGGAACTGTTTTTAGCATTACAAAAAAAAAGTTCATTTCCTTGTCCCAAAATAATGTATTTGAGGGTACCTTACATAAGCGGAAATTTCTAATTTTTATCACATCTTCGCAGCTCTGAGGTACATTATAACTTATTATTATAGAATTAGTTGTAGGAGTATTAAAAATAAAAATAAAATAATTGAAAGTGTATTTTATAAAATAAGTATTTTCTGAGTTACGGACATAGATATTTTTAAATAGAGCTTTGGGAAATGGGTAGTTAAAAATGTACAGAACAAATTATATGTTTCTGTAGCAGTGGTTATTATTTCATGTATATTCTTTGGTGAAGTGCGTTGTTCATCTTTTCCCAATTATGTTTCTATAATAATGTAAAGTGGACCAAGGCTAATTGGATCACAGGGATAATTGCATTAAACCAGTGGTTCCCAGAGTGGGCAGTACCACCACCTTGGGGGTGGTAGAATTGCACAGGGGGGCACTAAGTTGCAAGGGGGCAGTAAGGGGGCGCTAAGAGGCAAAAGGGTGGTAGAGGGACACTCAAGCTGGTATTTTCCAAGTGTGTTGTTTATTTATATTTGACTGATCAGCAAAATATCTTCCTTGCTTCAAGTTTCTTCCTCCCTTTTCAAGGTCATGTTGCTCGTATACCCTCCATTATCTAGGCCAAATCTTGCGTTTTCACCCCCTCCCCGAGACTACGTCACACGTTTTCCCTCCCTTCTTGAGGCCACGTCCCCGGAGCTATTCAGACCAGTATATCACATTTTGAGAAAGTGTTGTGCTGTGTTCTTGTTTCTTTGTTGTCTCCTCAAGATTTTACTGGTAAGTCCTGAACAAAACAATATTGAGTGTTATAATTATTTTCCTGTGTTTTCAATTATTCAACATGTTGGTTATGAATCGAGATTAAAAGCTACAAACATATTATTTCTGTTGCAGCCTACTCAATATTAAAAGTTTTAATGTAGGTTATATGAAGATATAAAAGATTTAAGATTAAATTCAGTATCAATGCCTAATCTAGAGCTCAAATTTTTATTTAATATTAACTTACAAAATGTGTACATAAATAACTGTGTAGCAAAATCATTTTAAAAAGGTATATAAAAAACGAAAATAAATGTAACTCTGAATTAATCTTTTTTTCACGTTCATACATGTATTATTGAAACAAAATTTAATGTTATGGCTGTAAATTTCTGAAGGAACCAACAGAAAAACACTTTTTTAAATATAGGCCTACAATCAATTTTTTTAGAATAGAAATGACAGAAGCAGAAAAAACAAAAAAGAAATGTAGACAATATAGTTTGGAATATCTTAAGTATGGATTTATACCTGCATCAACAAACCAGCAGCTGCCAATATGCCTGTTATGTGAAAAGGTATTTTCTAATGAGGCCATGAAGCCTTCCAGACTCATTGAACATTTAAAGAAGGCACATCCTCACAAGGCAGATAAGAACTTAACTTTTTTCAATCACGTCGTGAAAAGTTTCAAAAGCGGTCAACAAGGTTAAACATGATTCGCAATAGTTCACAACAACAAACTTTTGGTTTGCGTGCATCATACAATATTTCATTGTTGATTGATAAGTCTGGAAAGCCCCATACAATTGGTGAAGAACTCATTCTTCCAGCAGTTAGTGTGACTCTGAATATTGTTTTGCACAAGTCACCACATGATATAATTAAGATGGTTCCTCTCAATAACAATTCAATGCAAAGACCCATAGATGAAATGGCTTAGAGGGTGAAAGATATATTGTGCAACACACAAAAGACAACAGAAGTTGCATTACAGCTGGACGAGTCAACTTTGCCAGGCAATGAATCTTTACTTCTCGCTTGTGTGCCTTTTACAAAAGACGAGAGTTTTGCTCAAAGTTGTTATTTGCAAGGCAACTAAAAACCTATACTAAAGGAGAGTCGATATTTCATGTTGTCAAGGAGTTTTTCAAAGGAAAGGAGATTCCATCTACTAACATACTTGCTTGTGTAACTGATGGAGCACCATCAATGACTGGTCACTACCGTGGGTGTGTCGCTTACTTGAAAAAATCAGTTCCAAATATCTTTACCATTCACTGTGTCATTCATCGCCAACATCTGGCTGCAAAAAATCTCAGTGGATGCCTACACAATTCATTATACACTGTTATTACTGCAGTGAATAAAATTAAAGCACATGCTCTCAATGATCGACTATTCCAGGAGCTCTGTGCTGAGAATGTTGAAGACTTTGAACGTTTGTTGCTTCATACTGAAGTTCGTTATTTATCTAAAGTAAATTGTTTGAGACGCTTTTACAACCTTTTTGACATTGTTGTGGAATATTTTGAAGAAACGAATGCTTTGCGCAGTAATTAACTCAAAGAAATCAAAATGCTATTGCTTTTTGTCTGAGCTATTTGCAAAGTTCAATTAAATGAATTTGCAGTGGAGAGGCAATGACACCAATCTTATTAAAGCCAAATCTGTCAGATCTACATTTATTGCAAAATTAACTATACTGAAGCGCAATATAGGCCGTCGCGAGCTATACCGGTTTCCGAGCTTGTCTGAGCTAGAAAAGAAAGTCGGGATACAATATGACGATCTGCAAGTTTTTTCTGACCATTTGAATATGCTGCATGAAGATATGTCAGATAGATTCAAAGATCTTGTTATGATGGAAATTCTAGACTGGGTTATTAAGTTCATTTTCAGATATTGAAGAAGTTGGAGCATTGGAGAAAGAACTAATTGAGCTACAAAATGACATTGAACTGAAGCCAAAGTTTAAGAAATCGTACCAGAACTTTTGGTTACAGAAGGTAATTCCTGATCGCTATCCTGCACTATGGAGAGTGGTTAAGAGGCTCCTGATTGCATTTCCAAAATTGTATTTGGTGGAATGTGGTTTTAGTGTGGTCAGTCTACTTCTCTCCAAGCAAAGAAATCGACTCCCGATTAATAAGCGTGGTGATTTAAGACTCATGTTAAGTGACATTAAGCCAGACATTGGGAAACTAATATCATTTCATCAAGCTCATCCATCACATTACGAATTTACAGAATAGTGAAATACTCTACCCAGCTACTAAATGTGGTATCTAATAATATATAGTATTTAATAACTTTTAAAATATTATCACTGGATCGAGCTCATCAATCAAGTTTAATTAAATAAACTTAAACAATAATTGTATAAAAACACAAGTGCAATTTTACGAACTTTAAACGTAAAGGTAGCCTATGTTGAAAATTGTGTAGGTTGGAATGATTTTTACAGTGTGTAGTAGGGGTGTGTGAAGCTTCGAAACTTCGTCTTCACTTCGAAACAAATCCCGGGGTTGAAGCTTCATCAGTAAAAATATTAATAGCTAAAATACTCACTTTATGTTTAAATTTAGCCATTCTGAGCAGTTTTATACTTGTAAATTAATATTGATATGAAAAATATATGAATAATCGACTTGATAGTAACTTGATTTGTAAGATTTTAGTGCATGAGGTAGTATAAATAGCCACAATATAATATTTTTTCAAGCATAAAACAACTAAAAGAGAATATTCAAACTTCGATTTGGCATCGAGAATAATCCATATATTCGATTCGAGTTCGCTTAAAATTGAAAAAGTGGGACTTCGCACACTCTAGTGTGTAGTGTACTGTATCAGTCAAGGTATTTAAAAAAATATTATTATGATAGTTTTGAAAAAACGAGTCTAGTTCAGGAAGTACTATATGGGGCTAATCGGACCAACTTTTCGGGGTGATGGGAATCATGAAGTTTTTCACTGTATTATAGTTATTGCTTTAAAACGGCTTGTTATTTCTTTCTCCAGATGGTTTGCACTTATGTTTGTAAGACGTCTAATGGGGCATGGTCAGAATAAATAGTTATTAATGAGGCTGTGTGGAACGTAAGGTCTTGCAAAACGACTCTACGTCGAGCTGTTGATTGTTTTGAGGTTCCATATACAATTTCACAAATCTTCAGATAATATATATTAAAATAAATCATCGTCATCATAAATAAGAGCTGAAAATGATGTAACACAGTGGGTCCCAACGTGTGTTCCGTGGAGCACTAGGTGCTCCACGAAGCATCTCAAGGTGCTCCACGAAGCATCTCAAAGTGCTCCGTGAAGTGATCGGAAAGATAAATAAATAAAATCTGCCCGATATCAAAATTGTGAATTTGTGTGACCATGTACTGTGCATAGGTAGGTATTGGGTAGAAATCATTTAGCTTTTGCAGCGTGTTGTGAAGCAGAGTAGGTATAAAGTCTTATCAAGGTGAAGTGCATGTTATGCGTCACCTCAGTCACCTTTGCCTGCTCGAACTTTCTTGGAACCGTGCAGAACATCGAGAAGGTCGGTGAAGCACGCAGCAAAATCAGACAGAGAGACTCGACGGTGCCAGCTAACCCTGTCTCTCTGAGAACTTCACCGAGCTTTCAGATATGATTGTTAGCTTTGACACATTTCCAGAATTTTCTGGGAAGTTTTGATTCCATTTTAAATCTCGTATCTCTTTGCACCTCCAGCCTCCAATCAGTTGCAATTTAATCAGTATTCAGTTGAAAGTCGAAACTAATCAAGTCGCGTTGTAGGGATATTTATTTATTCTTGTGGTATGTGCTTTTCAAGTTAAGTTTTTTAAAAATAATTACGTTGATATAACTTTTCAGATCTTCTCTTTTGAGAATGAAACACGTGACCGTTGCAGATTTTTTGTAGCACCTTCGTAGGGATTTAGAAAATATCATCGATTTCCTTTCAATAGATCGCTGGCTGAAATCAAGATTCTTAAAAGAAAAAAATCTCAAACCCTCAGTGGCAATACCTCCAGTGGCCGGCGATAAAGTACAAGGGCTTAAAAGAAAATCAAGTTTTGGGCGGGATCAATGAAAAATTGAAATCTAGGCAGCTTGCCAATGGTAAAAGAATTGAGAGAATTATCTATACTCCGGTATACTTGGAGATATCTTAAATATGTTTCACGTTCAACTGCCAAGTTTAATTGATAGTTTCAACTGTTATTTTCCGAAGGAGCTCTAAGAAAAAATAAAATAAAACTTTTGGGTTCTAAACCCATGCTCTGATGTATTGGAAAAGTCTGACATCATAGCAGTGTGAATGTTCTATTAATTTGACACCAAATTCTTCGATAAAAGATAATTTTGCAACGAGGAAGTCACTATCAGAATTTTAGTGTCAGCTAAGAGACGAAATTGAAGTTTTGTCAGATAAAGCAAAAATCATCGTTCTGCCCTTTGCAACAACTTACTTAAGTAATTCATGATCCACTGCCTCTAGGGCTACTAAACAAAATACAAATCCCCCCTCAATACAGAGCCAGATATTTGGTTGCAGCCCTCCCAAATTTAACTAGATATAGCCACATTGTCCAAATCAAAACCTCTTGTTAAAATCAAAGTTTGCTCTCTATACTTTATCGTTCTTTTTTTAAATGCCAAGTGACTTTTTTCCTAATTTAAAAATGGTTTTAAATACCATATATATGTGGGTAATATATTGTGGATTTACAATACCTGCTTTGAATTCGTTCTCAAATGTGTTGCATTACTTTATGTTTTTTGTGATTGTTTTTCATTTATGAACTTTAATAACATTTCAAATGAAATAAAACTTGATGTTTAACATACCCAAATGCTTAAAAATTAGTTTCAGCCGAAAATAGTGCTGTCATTCAGTTTAGTAGCTATACAGGTACTATGTGAAAATATTGCCACCCTTATGTCAAATACACGTATGTACAAAATTGATGTTTTTTTAAGAAAACGGTATTTAGAATCCCAATTTTCAATTACTTCCAATGGGAAAAATTAAGCATGGATTCAAATTTAAGCTATTTAGAAAAAATGCATGCTTTTGCTATACGATAAAATATTGACTAGCAAACTTAAAAATGCAGTTAGATAAAAACAGCAAAAAATAACCATACATGACTTTGGCATCAGGACAACGATAGTGCTTCGTGACGAATTTCTCTCCTGAAAAGTTCTCCGCGATTTGAAAAGTTTGGGAACCGCTGGACTGTAACATATAACACCGAAACATGTAGTTATAGAAGACTAATGATCAAATAAGGAGAAGGGAATAAAAGAATTACAAAGAATATTTAACTTCTATCATTTATTACTTCTTACCAAATATATATATATATATATATATATATGAACATTTAAGAATCAAATATCCGAATCTATTATTTATGCTTTTTTGAGGAATTCTCCATCTAGATATCATAATTCTGAAAATTGATAAATGAAACCTGGATACGGGAATAGACCTCGGGACCTTTGGCTTAGTACGCCAATGCTTTCTAACCACTGAGCTATCCAGGAATCGTCCCGTGCCATGGAGAATTCCTCAAAAAAGCATAAATAATAGATTCGTCTATTTGAATCTTAAATATGCAATCCCTTACAATTATAATAATACTACAAGTGGCAGCAATAAGCCAACTACCGAGTTGAAGGTGGCTGCGTTATCTGATAGCTCGTGATCTTAATAAAATCCCACATTTGTAGCCGACTATTTCCACACTTCCATCATAGACTCTGCCTTAAAATATGTGAAGAACTACCCTGGGCACGGGACAATTTCTGGATAGCTCAGTGGTTAGAGAGCATTGGCGTACTAAACCAAAGGTCCCAGGTTCAATTCCCGTGTTCAGGTGTCATTCTTATATTTTCAGAATAAATTAATATCATTAAAAAAATAATACAAAGTGTTACATAACTACGTACACTGGAACAAGTGTGTCTTATTCTATTATGTATAGGTAATTTCAATAGTTTATAATGTAATATTTATTTTACGACCAAAAAATATGCGTTATTAAAAAATTGTTTCAATAGAAGCACTTTTCAAACTGTAAACTAATATGTTGTTTTTTCCCCTCTATCAGTAAGCCTACATTATAATACTGTTCTCGATTTTGCCATGCCAGAAAGTTCACATAAAAAAAAGTTTTTTAAACATTTATTTTAGTTTGTATGAATTGATTAATAAACCGGATTTAGCTTGAACATACAGTTTGTATGCTAATTTTATTATTTTATTTTAGAAAGTTAAAAAGGTTCTCACGTTTAAACATGATTTAAAAAAAAAATGTTTACGCTTTCAGAAAATAAAACTGGCCATTTAAATTTGATTGAATAGTTCAAGGACCCCCAAGATAGTGTTTACATTTATTATTGTCAACAACAGGTTGATAACAAGACAATGGGTGTCTATCCCCAGTAGGCCTACTAAGTAGAGATGCCTACCCATTTAGCAATATGAAGGGAACGAGATGTAGGTTCGGAGAGTTGAAAACAAGGATGTTTAGTGTTGAATGATAAAATGTATCTTGTGATTTGAAGATAATGGTTGAAACTCTAGTTAAAGGTGGGTGAATAAGCACATAAGGAATTACTTCTATAGAATGAGCTGTTTGTGCAATTTCTTCACTTCAGGACAGCTACTAACTATACTAATACTCAGCATCTGCCTGATAAATTTACTTAACCTTTATATTTTTATTTATTTATTTAGCACCGCGTCTTACTACCCGTTCGGGTTATACGCTTAAGTACTAATTACACTAATGGATTAGGAATTGGGAAGGTTGAATAGAGGAAGTGAACCCGCATTTGCGTGGAGGGAGAGTGGAAAACCATTTAGGAAAAACCACCCCCAGTTCACCCGATAGAGATTCAAACCTCGATCACCCCGTCCTCGGCAGTCGAGCTCAACACGACTAGCGCGTTAGCCAACTACGCCACCAAGGCGGGTTTAACCTTTATAATAACACACCTAGGACAAATAATTGCATCCGAATCTGTGGGAAGACATTTAGGAAGAAACACTATTCCCAGTGGGATTATAATAGAAATGTGTTGACCTGAAGATGTGCAGCCACTATTAAAATTACAATTTTTTGCACCGGAAGTCAAAGGTCACCACCTCCCCCTTTCTCCCTCCTCACCCCCCAGTTCGGGGGAGGGGTACCTTTTGAGCCCTTACCCGAAAAATACCCCCAACCCCCTCGACGCATCTCTGGAACCATCTCTTTGTCTTTTATTAATTTGAGAAAAAAAAAATTCTATAATTTAGACAAAGTCTTTACCACAGAAAATAATATTTCTTTTAATTTTTACCTAAGTATTGCGCAATTTGCGCTTGGAATTGCTAGTCCTATTATTCTCCGGACGTAGCAATAGTCATTATTATTGTCAAATGAACGAATGAGTGTATTCCAATTTGACGGGACTCGGCTGCTGTATTCATATTTCATAATATTGGACTCAGCAACACAACGTCCTAGAGAGAAGTCCAGTTTTGTTCTCTCTCGTTAATTAATTAAATTATCCGCTTTCCTTCTTTCCTTTTTCATCAAGTAGAGAGGTTTCCTTCAAGATGACCGGCATTGTTGGCCGGCAGACGTTCTATAGTCCATAGAGAATAGGGAAGTTCATCTAGTAGCATTAGAGCCTCGCCAATTAGCGCTAATTAACAGCACAACACCCTCCCTAACATCCCTATCCCTCCCCCCGTTCCTGTCTGATGCCTGTGTGTATGAGCTGAGCAGATACTGGAGAACACACAAATAACTGATAAATTATAAAGCAAAATAACAGATTACCTCCATTGGAAGCGTTTAGGCTGCGCAAACACAAAGAGATCTCGTAGATCCCCAAACCAAGGAACATCGTATCATTAAACCTGCACACATATGACAGAGACGGCACAATAATTGATTTGAGTAATTATTATTCCTTTTGGAGGAAATTCAGGGGTTCATTCAAGAACGGGAGGGACTTTGAAAAAATATATTAGATAGGAGTGGAGAAGGTAGGTAGGTAGATGGTATTAAAAATGTGTTCAACACTGTAGGGGTTATGAAGAGGGAAGGAGACCATATAAAATATAAATTAAACAACAAAATCGCACGAACATTTTCCATATTATTTGTTTTAGAATCTAAGAAAATGTTCAAAAATAGGTTTACAGCAAACTAACCTTAAGGTGGGAGTGTAAGTTTTCGCAGGTTTTATAACCAAACTTTTTTTGGACAAAAATAGATAAAATATTTCTCCAGTAGAAACATAGAGCTTAATTTTATTCTTCAACAGTTGTTGGATATCTGTCATGAGCATAGCAGCATTAGACGAGACATTTTTTAAATGAACAAAAAAAAAATAGATTCCAGGACATCCTTGAGACATATTGAAGAGCTGTTTAGATTATTATGTGAATAAAATTAAAATATATGTTTTTATTAAAGAATTATTTTATTTATTTTGACCAAAAAACTGTGATATAGAAATTGTGAAAATACTACCCTTTGCTCACGTTCCTTACACTACAATCTTAAGAAAGTCCTCTTCATAAAAACTAACATCGTATTCCTATAAATCACTCTGTATGTAAACATTTTAAAACAAATTGTTCAAATATTTACAAAATTTAAAAATTTCGAACATAAATTATTTGTATATAATAGAACGTGGTAATCCACAGTAAGATGCGTAGGGGACCCAAGTTGCACTAGTCGTGGGCACATCAAACGTGAAGATATAACGTAACTCAAGTTGACCCACTACTTTGACAAAAATGATTTTTTCTTTGTTCAATTGTTTGTGATCTATTTGGCAACTTGAGCTACGTCATAGAATGTGTCTCCAAGACACATTTTCCTTTAATTATCGACACAAAAGGGTCAGTGGTCAAAGTGATTAGCTCCACCGCCTTCAGCGTCTTACAACAGGTTGACCAACTGTTGCAAAACGACACAAATCACACTAATGGCATCTATTATCTACTAAAATAATTATTTTCAGAAGGGGTATAGTTGTATTTAAAACCATTTATTTTGACTAAAGTGTCTACTTTAGAGTCGCAAGGAGATGTCAATATCGTCGCATTAATTGAACTTACTCTTATCTAAAAATACATTTAAAAAGAATAAGAAATTATTCAGTGAATATCTAGTTATAAACAAACAATTTATTTTAATTTCCCAAATAAATTAAATATATCCATAAATAATTTTTGTTTTCCCATTTAAAATGCATAGAAATAGAAAAGTGTTGACGAACATATTTAATTTCATTTTTTATGTTTTTTGAAAATTTAAAAAAAACGCCCAGATATGTTACTCAAATAAATAAGACACTACAATTTTGAATTATTATATATATTTATATTAGTAAAAATATTTGTCTGGAACCATACATTTACAGGTAAGCTCAGCCTTAATGTATCATAATATCTAATACTTCATTCTAACTACCATCTACTATTAACACACCCTTCTATCTAATTTGTTCATATAGCTAATATATCGACCCATTTCCATTACGTGTCTAGAGCCTCTAATGAGAAGAGGACCGCAGGGAGAGTTATTCTATAGGTGCGTAAGAGACCTGCTATGGAGAAGAGAAGTGCCCTTGAAGTGCAGGAAGTGTTGTACAGGGTGTACTTTTTACCTATTGTCACATATGAAGTAGAAATATGGACAATTAATGTAAGAGAGACTGGGGAAGTGGAGGACATGGGAATGAAGTTTGTGAGGAGCATATTATCTGACACAAACAGAAACGGTATTAAGAATGAAGAAATTTGGGCAAGGATTGGGCTTCAAGAGCTAAATGAGGTAGCAGAGGAAGCAAGGGTGATATGGTATGGGCATGTAATGAGGATTGAAAAAGAAAGGTTACTAAAGATAATGATTAAGATGCAGGAAAAAAGACCGGTAGGAGCAGATAATAGAAAGTGTTCAAGGGGGAGTAGAAGAATGAAAGAAATTGAAGGAGGAAGCATGGTGGAAGAATAGAGGAAACTGATCTTGCTACAGACTGGAAACAGTTTTTGATGATGATTCATTATATATACTGTTTGAGTCTATCTATTAAAATATCAATATGGCTAATATATCCAGGCATATAACCTATTATTCTTTTCATTACATTTTTCCATTTATTATTTGAGTCTAGATATTAATCTATCCATCTATCTAATAAATCTGTTCTGTTCATTGGTTAGTCCATTCCTTCTCCCTCCATTTGTCTTCCCGTCTGTCCGCACGCACGCCCACTCATCCATCTATTTACTTGTATTCCGTACAGGCAAGCGCCAGTTCGTATTTCAATATGAAGCTATTTTGTTACGTGAGGTAGTGATGAGGTACGGATTGAAGTTATATAATTATGTAGATCAGATTCTATCTGAGCTAGAGTTCATATCGTTATTATTATATTCCAAAGAGCACATACCACCTTCAAACTGAAATGGTAGATACAGTTACATAGCGCAAATACTCGTACATGAATAATTATAATAGATAGACATACATATATACCATATGTATATTCGTTTTTACGAGTACTGTATTTATTATCACAAGGACTGTATACATATATTATTGTAAAGGGGCTATACAAATATATATTCTTGTATTTTCATAATATTCTTCATGTCTCGTCCATAAATATTAAACATAAAAACGCTTTGCCTTCAAATAAACAAGGAGAAACATAATAATTTGTTTCGACAGTTGTACAGCTCCAAAACCGAAGAGACAAAAAAAAAAGTTCAACGTAGCAACACAAAATCCAATGAAATGACATACAGCCCCCC